>VDFB02259779.1:0-62618 GCA_007258455.2 Sequoia sempervirens | reverse complement strand
GCCATATTTTTCTGAATTTTCTGGGAGGCTTGGTGAAACTTGGAAATTGGTTGAAATGGATGGTTTTAATGTTAAATCCTTGTCATTCCATGATTTTAATTAATAAATTACATGATTATTTGCAATTTCTCTTCATTTTGATGATTTAATGGTTGATTTTGTGCCTTCTTCACCGGAATCCGCCTGGGCTAGATTTTTCTGGAATTTTCCTTTTGGCCTGGATTCTGCGGCTGGCTTGAAATCTCGGATCGTGTTGTTTGTGATTGTGCGGCGTTTCTGAGTTGATTTCAATTTGTGTTTGGGTTTATTTGGATGGTGAATACTTTGTTGATGATATACTAATCTTGATCTTCATGGTATAATAGTGTTATAATGGATATTGATGAAGGTTTTGTTGAGTGTTGGCTAAGTCTCGCATGGTCATTGGAAATTCTGGAGATGAAATTTAATGAAGAAATTCAAATACTGTTACTCCACCCCTTGGCCGACTTGGTGAGGTTCGCCCATGATGGAGGCATTTCATATGGGGTTACATTGAAATTTGTGCCTTGGTTCAAATTATGTTGAGGATCCTAGGCCGACCTTGGATTGAGTTCATCTATTTAATGTCAATTTATTTTTTGAATTCTCCTTGGGCTGACTTGTTTTGGCTATTGTATGATTGTAAAACCCTTATTGGACCCACATGCTTTGGGGTTCTCTATAAATTGGGCACTTTGCCTCATTTGTAAGGGACATAGAAGATAGATAGAATAGAATACATAGACAGATACAAGCGAATTTAGCAGTAGAGTAGAGGTAGAAGTTAGTCAATTTATGAGCAAGTGTTGTAATAGAACATTGGAATTGTTGCTAAAATTTGGTGATTCAATACAATTGCAGACATTGTGATTTTCTGGTGATCTCTTTTGTGTTGATTTATCTTACATGGTTCTTATGATTCTATCTTTCAAATTGCTCATGGTTGTTAGATTTAGATTTAGATCTGATTCAATGGTGTTCATGATTTGATGCTTGAAGTATTGCAGCGATCCCTGGTCCATAATTTTTGCAACTAGCTGATTGTTAGTTGCTTTGCAAAGTTATCCTAGACTTTATATTCATTGTACTTAGTTCAATTGTGGAGATTTATTCATTTCAATTGCAATTGGGTTGTCTTGGATGAATGTTCATGATCTGAAAATCTTTAAAACCTTAGAAGATTGCACTATTTCTATGAGATTGTAGATTTATCTTGGTCAAGCAGGAATTAGTTTATGAGGGATTGGTCCATTTCAAGTATTTCATCATTTGCATTGTTAATCTTAGGAGTAGTTAAATTTAGATATCTCTCTGAAACCCTAACCTTTTGTTATTTCTTTATTATTTGGATTAGATTTAGGATTGAAGTATCATTACATTGCCAGATATGATAAGTTCAAGACTTATTCCTTGCTTGTAGTAAGGTCCCTTTGTGATTACCAGCATTTTCACATTTATCACTGAGTTGTTTATGCATTGTCAAGACCTGACATTAGAGACCTTGGGGTTATCTCTTGAGGCTTGCTGATAGAGATTTACCTTTCAAGAGAGATAGGATTTCATATTATGTCTGAGTTGTGCAGAAAATATCATCAACAGATTAGTGCTAGAAGGAGGGCCTGAATAAACAAGCTGGATCGATTTTTGTCTGCCATCTCTCCCGAAAGATTCAGAAGAAGAACCAGATCTACTCCAGGAGAGGAGGAATTCCAAGAGTTACTAGTCCCCACCAGGTCAAGAAGGACGAGTCAAATGGAGAATCATCATCCACCCAACCCCCTCCATCATCTCCATCATCTCCATCAAGTTCACCTTCATCTGAGTCTGAGCACATTCCCATCCAGCAACCTTAGCCAGCTATAAATCATCCATTACCACCCCCACCTCCACTAATGGCTTTCCTCGATAATAACCCATCCCATTGAGTTTTGCCAATTACAATGTCATGCCCAAGAACCCTGAGCACTTTTGTTCAAAGTTTCATGTTAACGATCCCAATAGAACTATTGAGGAACATATCAGGATCTTTCAGACTAGCCTTAAGGATAGAGGAATCAATCATGAAGATGTAGCATGTATGCTCTTTCCTTATTCCTTAGGAGAAGATGCATTCTATTGGTATAATCACTTACCTGTCGGGTCTATCCAACATTGGACTAAGCTAGAGACTACATTTCTACAGAAGTTTAGGATTCCCATTAGTTCCAATGAGCTCTATCGTTAGTTCACTAATGTTAAGAGAGAATTCAATGAGCCTATAGTTTCCTTTAACAATAGGTTTCATCGTGCCTATGCCCGACTGCAGGCCCCCTATGCTATTGATGATGCCACTGCTTTAGAAGTCTATTATGAAGGTCTTGATAGTCTAACAGCTACCTTGATGAAATGGAGAAACAATCCTCCTAATACCCTACTTGATGCATATGTCGAAGCTATAAAGGTTAGCACTTCCCTAAGACAACATTTGTCTAGACCTTTACCATCATTAGGACCCGCTGCTCACCCTGGACAAGTCCTAGCTTTCAACCAGGCTCTCACCAATCATACTCCCATCATGAATCTAGTTCATCAGTTGCCTATGGTTCCTCACCCAGGGCCTCCAATGAATCAAATACCACCTACAGCCAGCTATCCCTAGCAAAATGTGAATCAGCCTCTTCATCCAGAATCTCATGCTAGCTATCATCCATATCTGTAGAATTCTAAAGTTTTGAACCAATCATTAAGTACCAACGCTACAGTAGGATATTCCCAAAATAATGTGAGCCAGCCTCCATATAGAAGTCCTGACTAGGAGAGACTGGATGAATTTTCTGAACAAGTGAAGAAGCTGAATATGGAGGTGACTTACTTAAGGAACCAGAACAGTCAGTTGCAAGCTGCTCAAAGAAATATGCAGTCCAATTAGAACAATGAAAGAGGATACAACAATGACAGAGGATATAATAATGAAAGAGTATACAACAACAACAGGGGATATAACAATGACAGAGGAAAGAATTATGATAAAGGACAATCCTCAAGCTAGAACCTTGATAGAGGTCAAGGTGGTGGATAAGGGTTCGATAGGAGATAGCCACTAGGACAAATAGGACTTGGAACACGAGGCCTAACAATGGAGGAGTCCATACCCCATTGGATCAACCAATCAATCAGCTAGTCAGTCAAGAGAAGCCTCCTAGTGGTGTATATTTAGCTGAAACTGCTTTATCAGGATGGTGTAGGCTCCATAAAACAAGTTATCATTCTGAGTTAGATTGTCAAGAGTTCTAGATATCAGCTCCGATCTTCCAGTATGAAATGGAGAACAATTCGAGTATTTAGGAGATAGTGCCATCCACTTCCTATGATTCACCAGTGTTAGTCTTGAACCATGCTCCTTTTCCACAAAGCAAAGACAATGTGCCTGAAGAAGAATCAGACCAACTCAAGGAAGAGGAAGACCAAGTATGTAATGGAGATGATATTTCATAGTCATTTGATGAAAATCCAGTGAATGACAATGGCCCCTTGGATGAAGAAGAAGCTTATGTTGAAGAGGTACAGACTTTCCAAAGGCCTGTTAAGAAGTATGATTTGAGAGACATGCCACATAGACATCCACCGGCTGGAGGTCCCTTCACCACCTCCAGATCCTAATGCCAGCAATAATCCATCATATCCTCATGTGTCTAAGTAGTATCTGTCAAAGGAAGGACAAGCATAGATGGACATATCAAAAGGAAGGAGTGTTGAAGCAAGCAAAGATAGGATGGTGGAATATCCAAAAGAGACTCCTGCAGATCTAAGTGAAGAACAATTAGCTATATATGTTGCAAAAGAACTCGAGAAGTTAAAGGTAAGTCTATCTCCATTTGAGTGATTGAGAGTTCCGACCAATAGAAATGCAGTTCTAGGAGCTTAGAATGTGAATTCCATATCACAAGGTGGATCAGTTAGTAAAAGTATGAACAAAGTATCTAGCTCTCAAACAGTAGGAAGGAAAAATCATACTCATAATCAAGTTCATGTGCCTCCTGGAGATAAGGGAAAAGAGAAAGATAGAACTCAGGATGCTCAAGTAGATACTCCCTTAACTCTATTTCAAGGGAAAACAGAGACTCCTCTGTTCCTGATTTATGTCCTCATATTTGGTAAGCACTTGCACAATTGCTTGTTAGATTCAGGTGCCTCTACCAATGTAATGTCTTTTGGTGTTTTTCAAGCTTTCGGTATTACTCCTACTGACTCCCAGCAGAAAGTTACACAATTGGATAGGACTGAAGTTAATGTTGTAGGGGAATTAAATATGATTCATATGCAGGTTGCTTCTAATCCTAGGATTCGGCAGGTTATCAATCTACAAGTGGCTGATATACCTGATGCTTATGGCCTGATTCTGGGAAAAGACTTTACGAGGGCCTTGAATGGATATGTATCAAATGATAACTCTCACATGTGGCTTCCTTGGAAGGGAGTGCCAAACTAGATTAGAATTGAAAGAGAACCCAGGATGAAGTACACGATTATAGAATACCAAAATACTTCCAATGAAATTCTGATATCTGAGGTAAGTATGGGAAATTACGTGCTTGCAGCCCCTTTTGAGGAGTCAGATGCAAAGGAAGTCCTTATGTTCCATACAGTGCCTGTTAACCTTTCAACAGAATCTAGTGGTACTGAAGCCTTAGTGGAACTAGTTGAAAATGAAGATGCTCTTGAAGACAGCCAACTCAGTTTACTGGATAATTTCCAGGAATTCATACAGAATAAGGATCCAATACTTATTGGATATGAAGAGTTTATTGCCAGGATTATAAAGGATTGGTCAAGCTTGAGTTATAGAATCGACCTAGAGGACTTGTTGTTACCAGTTTGGTGCAGGATACATGAGGAAGAGCATTCAGAGTTCACATGCTTCTAGTGTCAGGCAGCCATAAAAAAAGGTGAAAGAACAAATACAACTGCAACAACATGCGAGGGATATACAAAAGGCTCCAATGGGAGAATTTCAACAAGTTGTTGATGAATGTCTTGAAAAACATGAGGAAGCACTTAATGGAGTGGTCAACATTCCTGATGACTGTAATCAAGAGTCTGAACCAATGCCAACAGAGGAAGAATTCAGGGAGTCTTTTCATTTATCAAATTATGTTTTTCCTCTATCTATTGATGAACTAAACATTGAAAATTCACAAACTTTATGCATCAATGATGAGATAACTAATGTGGCCCATATTGATATGCAGGAAAATTTGAATGATGTTGAAAATAGTAATATTACAGTCCTAATTGTTGGGCATGATCACATAGCTACAAGTGAAAATGTGCTTAAAGACCAACCTGCGATGCGTCTTCATGAGCATCCTATTGAGAAATTTATGGTTTCAAACACAAGGGGGTTGTTGTACCATCAGTGGAGACCTCCTAATGACATAGATATCAGCTCTTCAAAAGTGCAGGATGATGAACACAATATTTAGTCTACAGTAGTACAAGATCAAGTCGTTTCTTTCTTTATTGAAAATTCTGAAGCTTATCAATTCGATTATGGAAGTTTAGGAAAGACAGCTTGCATACGGATTAATCATGGTTTTAATGAGTTACCTCAATTGCTGATCATTCCTGATTATGAGGTTGAGTTTGAATGTAGCATTATTGAGCTTTATTTTGCTGAATATAAAGATAAGTTTGCATTCTTAAGGATTGTTACTATCACCTTGTTGCTTGTTCATGCATTGACGAATAATATAGGGGTGGGTCTCAATTCACCCTGTCTGATAATGAGTTGTTTTGAGTCTCTTTGTATATAGTTTGATTTGAATAAATGTAGATTGCTATACTCTCTTTAATTTTTCTTTTTTTCCTCTTGCTTTCTTTAGATTAGGTTGGTTAGAGTAGGTTTGCTTTCGGTTCGGTGTGTTTTTGCTTTGCTCTTGCTTTGGAGGTCTTCTTTTTTTCTTCTGGATGTGTTGCACCTGCATAGCAAATATTCTCTTGTATGGGATTGTTCTGAGTATTTCCTTGATGAACTTTAATCTTGTGTCTTGAAAGGATGGTTGAGGTCTTTGTTATCCTCATGTAGTCTAAATTTCTGATTTAAAGAGGATGGGTCACTAGTTTGATTTGAATTTGAAGTATTATGAATCTTATATCTCTTATACATCTTAAAAATCTTGAGGTTGTTGTAGGATCCTTGTGAGGTCTTGTCAAGTGAAAAATCTTATTCTGCTTCAATGCCACTATGGTTCTCAGCCCTAAGTGTGAACTTCATTGTTCACATGTTGAAAAAAAAAAGTGAAAAGAAAGAATATCAAAAGAAAAGAAAAGAGGAAATATTGAAAATCAAAAGAATGAATCCAACTTATCAGGGGTATATGAATATCTCTACCAGGGCTATGGACACCTGGCTGGTAGTAGAGCTATGTTCGGGAGAGTCATAGCGAAAACCTCGTCGGGGCTATAGACGACTGACTGGCAGCGAGGCTCTATCTAGGTTGCTTTTGAAGTTAGAATCTTTATGTAGCCTGCCCTAACTGAACTTGGTTTTTGCAGTAGCTCAAGCAAGGGAATGAACTCATGTGCACACACTTGGATTTTCAGTCTATGGAAGGTTCAGTCTGCCTTTGATTCTGATTCTTTGATCTTGCATTTTGATTTGTTTATCTGATAGTGAGGTTGAAACCAGAGATTTTGAGTTCATGATTCTTGTTCATCATCAAATGCTCTGGAGCATTTCCCTAGCAGAGTCACCATTTGTTGTGTAGTTTTTGCACACATGCCCCGCTGAAATCAGGGACCCTCTTTTGTTTTTGCTTTTGGTCTTTTTCCCCTTTGATTTTGAGGTTTTGTGTTGCCTTGGCATGAGCTTAAATGTTTATCTTGCTCGCCCAAGTGTTTTCCCAAGTTGCATATTGAAAATCTTATGTTTTGGGCAAAGTTTGGGTTTTTACCTAGGTTCGGGATTTTTCGGTCCATCTAGATTTTCCAGGACTTCTTTCTAACTCGAGTTTCAATGCTGTTGTTTGGGTTTTGGCTCTATTTTGGGATTGTCCGCCTCATCCGAATTTTCCTACATTGCGCTTGAAGTCCAGTTCGGCCTGTTTTACACTACAGTTCAAAAAATTTTGGCCTTCGTGGAATTCCACCCGAGCCAGATTTTTCCAAAATTCTATCTAGCCGTCGAGTTTCTGAGTTTAACTATTTTTGAGCTTCTTACCGTTATGCCTTATCATTTGCGTTCTCCTGAGTTGGGATGTTCAATCTTGTTGCGCTTTAAAATGTTATAGTCTTGCTTGGAGTTCGAATTCCTGTGTTTTTGTGCATTTCATGGTTAAAATCTAGGGTTTCATGCTTGGGGAGTTGTCATTTCTTTTCGATTGAGCTTAGGATTCAAGGAAGATTTTTTGAAGGTTTCGATTTAACTGGTTCTGTGCCCAGGGTCCTCAAATTTGTGACCTTCGGTCAATTTGAGCGAATTCGTGTTGGATTGCCGATGTTCAGGTTTTCTTCCAGCTTCGGGATTTTCCTGTCTGGTCGGATTTTCCCAGTTTCTCCTCCTTCCCTCTGTTTTCCTAGAATGTGCTAAAACTCTGAAACTTTATCATCTCCATGAGATTCCTTTCTGGACGGATTTTTCTGGATTTTCTGGGAGGCTTGGTGAAACTTGGAAATTGGTTGAAATGGATGGTTTTAATGTCAAATCCTTGTCATTCCATGATTTTAATTGATAAATTACATGGTTATCTATAATTTCTCTACATTTTGATGATTTAATGGTTGATTTTGTGTCTTCTTTGCTAGAATCTGCCTGGGCTGGATTTTTCTGGAATTTCCCTTTTGGCCCAGATTTTGTGGCTAGCTCGAAATCCTGGATCATGTTGTTTGCGATTGTGTGGCATTTTTGAGTTGATTTTGATTTGTGGTTGGGTTTATTTGTATGGCGAAAACTTTGTTAATGATATACTAATCTTGATCTTCATGTTATAATAGTGTTATAATGGATATTGATGAAGGTTTTGCAAAGTACAGGCTAAGTTTGGCATGGTCGTTGGAAATTCTGGAGATGAAATTTAATGAAGAAATTCAAATACTGTTACTCCACCCCTTGGCCGACTTGGTGAGGTGTGCCCATGTTGGAGGAATTTAATATGGGGTTGCATTGAAATTTGTGCCTTGGTTCAAATTATGTTGAGGATCCTAGGCCGACCTTGGATTGAGTTCATGTATTTAATGTCAATTTGTTTTTTGAATTCTCCTTGGGCCAACTTGTTTTGGCTATTTTATGATTGTAAAAACCCTTATTGGACCGACATGCTTTGGGGTTCTCTATAAATTGGGCGCTTTGCCTCATTTGTAAGGGACATAGAAGATCGATAGAATAGAATACATAGATAGTTACAAGCAAATTTAGCAGTAGAGCAAAGGTAGAAGTTAGTCAATTTTTGAGCAAGTGTTGTAACAAAACATTGGAATTGTTGCTGAAATTTGGTGATTCAATACAATTACAAACATTGTGATTTTCTGGTGATCTCTTTTGTGTTGATTTATCTTACATGGTTCTTATGATTCTATCTTTCAAATTGCTCAAGGTTGTTAGATTTAGATTTAGATCTGATTCAATGGTGTTCATGATTTGATGCTTGAAGTATTGCAGCAATCCCTGGTCCATACTTTTTGCAGCTAGTTGATTGTTAGTTTCTTTACAAAGTTATCCTGGACTTTATATTCATTGTGCTTAGTTCAATTTTTGAGATTTATTCATTTCAATTGCAATTGGGTTGTCTTGGATGAATGTTCATGATCTGAAAGTATTTAAAACCTTAGAAGATTGCACTATTTCTATGAGATTGTAGATTTATCTTGGTCAAGCAGGAATTAGTTTATGAGGGATTGGTCCATTTCAAGTATTTCATCATTTGCATTGTTAATCTTAGGAGTAGTTAAATTTAGATATCTCTCTAAAACCCTAACCTTTTGTTATTTCTTTATTATTTGGATTAGATTTAGGATTGAAGTATCATTAAATTGTCAGATATGTTAAGTTCAAGATTCAATATTTGCTTGTAGTAAGGTCCCTTTGTGATTACCAGCATTTTCACATTTATCACTGAGTTGTTTATGCATTGTCAAGACCTGACATTAGAGACCTTGGGGTTATCTCTTGAGGCTTGATGAGAGAGATTTACCTTTCAAGAGAGATAGGATTTCATACTCTATCTGAGTTGTTGTTGTGCAGAAAACATCATCAATAGGTAATCCTTGGGTCTAAGCAACTCAAGAAAATGTAGATGAAATTTGATCATTATGTGACACTGAACAGGGTAGTTGAAAAGCTTTACTACCCTTCCTTTCTTCTTCATCTGTAATGTAATCTCTTGTGACCATTTCTTGTTTTCCTTTAGTAAAGTCAAAAGACATTTGTCTTTGTTGATGTCTTGCATGACATGAGAATACATCTTGCTCCTATGGACTGCCCTGATTTCTTGGAAGTTACCAAGTATCTCCTTGACTACATGCATTTCAAATGGTGTTCTCTATATCATTGACATCATATAACACTGTCATCCTCTAGAGATTATGGCTCACTGCTTCTTTGATGCTATGTTCCATTTTGTGGACTTCTTGTTTGATGGCATTACTTCTCCATATCACAGTTATGCATACTTGTTCTCAAGGGCATTTATTTTTATCATTCTGAACTTGGGTGAACCTTCATTTCTTGCATGTAATCTTGATCCATGTTGGATCATTTATGATGACCAAAACCCTTGCATGAAAGATTATGAGCATATCCACTAATGTTGTCCTTGCATTGAAACGTAGCATGCAATTTTCTGTCCCAACTTTCATGGCTTCCATAACAACGCTTGTTGCCCCGTATGTTTACTACCTGATTTCCACAATAGTTGTTTACCTTTTCAATTATGTGCCACAATTAACATTGTCTCCTCACTTTGATCCTAATGGGAAGACATATGTCACCTATGTCGGTGACCTGAAAGCTCACCGTCCTATGTGATGTGTGGTTGTCCAATACGGTTAAGGTGAGAGGGACTTGACAATACTCTAGATTGCTCCCTCATTATTTAAGAGATACATAATTGAACTTGATGCATCTATGATTGGACTTGATGCATCTCCAAAATCACTTAATTCTTTTTATAAAATGGATCATGGATCCACTTAAGAAGATTGAAAGACATATCCAGCAAAATGTGTTACATTTTTTGAATCTGATAATGAAATTTGATCAACTGGTGTGATTCCATATTGATTTAATGCATTGATAACAAGTATATCTTTGATCAAGTTGTTCAATTTCATATTTCTCTCAAAGCATGATGAGCTCTACCCTCGTGGGAGCCACATTTACCCCACATGCTATATTTAACTAAATCAGAACAGTAACCAGACTTGTCCTAAATCTGCACATGAAGCAAACAAGTTAGAAAAATAGATGCATATTTTGGATGTGTTTGATGACTTCATTGTTTTCCAGGATATCCAAGGTTTGCATACTTATTTAATGCACTTAGGGATCAATTTATAAATGCATAGGTAGGTGTGTATGTAAGGTTTGAAATCTTTCATTTCTTAGAGCATCGCTCTAATATCATTATTTTTTCCAAATATAGGAGCTAGGAGCACTACGGAGCTAGGAAGGACACAAGCAGCTTGGGGGTAGTAGCAGGACAAGAGGACAACTTCAAAACCGGCCATTCTCAGGAAATGACTGGTCTCCACCCTTATATGCACATTCTATTTATTTACTTATTCATGTATAGATTGTTTCTTTATTTTCATTGAATAAGTAAAGTTAGTCCCTTGGCTTGTGAGGGACATGTACACTTCATGATTATCAATAAAATATTACATTTGTACACATATGGTTCTCTTTTTTCATTTGTTGTAATTGCAACATTGGAATGAAAATGTAATTTGTTTCATTTGACAATATTTTACATGCATATTGAACTTAGCAGACTATGGTTTATCTTCTAAATGTTTAAACAAACAACACAAAGAATAAACACTAAACCTGATTTCAGTTGAAAGCTAAAAATCAGGTAACAGCGATATTACAAAAGAAGCTTTTATCTTCACAAGGAAATGATGAAATTAAATTAAATTCATATTTATTAATTTTGGTCGACCTCCTCCATTGCAGTTCCCTCCTTATGGTTTAAAAATTAAATAAATTATTTTTAAATTATGGATTCGACCCCCCTTATAGAGGTGACTCACTTGGGAAATTAAAATTAAATATATTTATAAATTTTAAACGACCTTCAACCCCTTATGGTGAGAACCCAAGTTTTCTATGAACAAGTGCATATTAATAGAGATTTTCCTCCCTATCCCAAGAAATGTATCCATCCAAAAGGTCACCTCCTTTGTGAAAGATTAAGATGTAACTATTGAATATGGAGAAGGTTGTTGGAGTAATTAGGACATCACTTGATAATTAATTAATTATTAATTAATTATTAAGTCTTGTATTACTTTATTCACTTAAGCTAAACTTAGGAGTTTTTTTATTAATTAGATTGGGTTAAATATAAGTCAAGTTACAAGTCTCATTGCATCAAATTAAGACACTTGTCACAATCTAATGCAATACTCATCTAGGGTTCACTTTTTCATTATTTTATAAGCATGCACATTCATTGTAATCATTAAATTTCATTCAATTAAATTACAATTGTAGGTTAATCTCAATACTAGATGCTTGTGTTATACTTGTGTGGATCCAATATTTTCTCTCTTGGTTGCATAGCAAATCAGTTGCTTTGATCTCTCGTTGTGGTAGGAATTTTGGTTGTAGATATTTTTAAGAATTGTGGGGTCCACTATCAACTCCAACATGGTATCAGAGCACCAAATTTGTGACTTCCTATCTGAATTTTGAGAGAACCAACCTTGAGGGGAAAATTGTCTCATCCTAGGGTGAAACACGCATCATCATTGAGTCTAGAACGGCCAAAAACCTAAGGAACACCTATCAATTCACTCAGATCCAATAAATTGCAAAAAAAGAAAAAAAAATATTAGGGGCATGAGATCCAAGGAAAATTTTGTATGATTTGTACAATTGTCTTATGGATCTATACCCCTGCGATAAATTTTTCAAGTATCTGGGTTTCAATTTTTTTTGGTTTTTCAAAAAAAATCAATCAAATAAATTACAAAAAGCAAAAAAAAATCAAAATAATTAAAATAAAAAAGGAAAAAATTTATTGCAAGCATACTTGTGTGTGGCAGGTCTGCACATAGCAGGCCCTAATGACTTCTTGGCCATTTTTAGTTGGTAGTGGCTTTGTTTCCACCACTCGATGATCTTTGAAGAGTCGACTGGTGGCTTATTAAGGTGTCGGCTTTGGATATAGTCGACAGCCTCACAATGTTGTCTGGCAGCCCCAAAGCACTAGCGGAATTTGACTCCCCAACAACACCCACCCTACCAGCACTCAAACAAAACCCAATGAAAATCCAACCACCGCTAAACAGATCCCGGCCAAACCCACCAAATTCTGACGACTGCAAAAAAAATTCATCCATTCTATCTTTTTGGACAATAGAGGGGAATATTCCTCGCATATTTTGTATTGATGTTAGCATTGTATGGATAGCTCTTTTCCCCCTCTAAGGCCCCATTTTCCCTAAAGGAGTGATGTTTTTTTCTTTTTAGCATAGTTTAGGCATATGGTGTCGAAATTGGGCAAACGAGATATCATCGGAAAGTCGGTTCCATCTAATTCTAGTGGTGTAGGTCTCGTCATCTCATTTTGCTATCGGTTCTTATTATTCTCAATCAAAGTTAGATCTTTATTTTTTGCTTTTGAGCCCATAATTTCTCACTTGTATCATTGATTTTCATGATTCCAACAATGTTGGAAATGTACTTATGAGCTCTTTAGATCCATTTATGCACTTTTTCCAACATCATCCCCAAGTACATTTTATTCATTTTTTTATGATTTCACATTTCTATCAATTATTTGGACGTCTTAACACCTAGAAATGATATGTTTACATAGGATGACATTTGATCTACTTTATATGTATTGAGGTTATTGCTCTTTGATTTTTTCAGTTGAGGATGTATCATGGGTTTTTCTATTCATCCTTTTGTGGTCATCCTGGCAAAGGATAACTATGAGCCTTGGTGAAATGACATTCTGACACATCTTAATTGGCTTGATCTTTTTCTTATCTATATGGACTCATACCTACACCAAACACACCTGGGAGTTATTCAGCATGGGGTATTACCATTGATCATGTTGTAGGGGTTATATATTCTAGTGTTGATCTTCACATTATGTGTGATGTATCGAACATTGATTGTCCCCACACACTTTGAACTTGAATTTGGGAGATCCATGGAGACCCTCGTATTTCTCCATACCCAAAGGATCATGTTATACATTTTGCACGCATGCCCCACTAAAAGCAAGAACCCCCTCTTTTTCTCCAATTGCTTGTCTTCACTTCAGGGCATGTTATATTTGGTGCCTAATGGATCCGCGTAAGTTTTCCCTTTTGGTGGTGGTTGTACTTTGGCATTGGGTTCACAGGCATCATTGTGTTTATGGGATTTCATTTGCGGGTTTCCCATCTCACAACGTTGTTGCTCATTTAGTCCACGTAGTGCTCGTCCTCATGGAGCCTACATGAATCCATTTTGCAAATTCAATATGATGGTTTTCTAATGGACTTGGCCTATAATATTTTATCCTTTGACCCTTGCATGCTTTTTTTTCAAACAAAAAATTGATTTGCATTAAAAGCTTAAGTTTTAACTATTGCAGAATTTTGCAAGCAAAATTTCATTCGACCAGCATCGTGCTCATCATCTTTTGCATTGCATATCCCTGCAAGTCTTTGGTTTCTGCAATGCTCAGTCTCGCAGTCCTTCAACTTCCATAAGGTCTATTCCCACAAAATTGGAAAACCTGCAAAGGATCTTGAGTTGGCCCGAGTTTAATGAATTTGATGATTTCGTTGATGTACTTTGTGATCTTAAAGTTATGTTTGCATGATTAAAGTGGATCTAAATTGAAATTAGTCATGTAATTAAAATTTTGAGGATTCACCCTTCATTTTCCAAAGATCAGGTCCTATCATATTGTTTATTGAGAAAGGAAATGCACTTTTCATCGCAATGTGTTCACGTTCTTTTGTGGATATTGATTTGGTGCAAACTTTTTCCAACCATGGGAACTTTTCTCCCCAACACCACGTATCATCATCCTCACAAGCATGTTATTCTCACGTTACAACCATTTTCGTAATTTCATTAGCAATTTTTTCAAGGGTGATGTCACCTTCTCCTTCTACGTTTACTCTCCATATTCACAGTCATCAATGGGATTTGTCATTGCAAACTATGGTGGGGTTGAGGATCTTAAAGCTAAGATACTAATCTACACTCTAATGATAATCTCACCAATAGAGTAGGACTTTCATTGTAGCAATGATTGCATAGTTTTGATGCATTGTGGGAGAAGTAACTGATGGTGCCACTCATGGTTTATTTTTGCATGTTAGTGTAGAATATTCTACCTAAAATATTCCTCTAGATAAGTTTGCTAGTTGTTAGATTTTTAGGATAATGATTGCTTAGTTTTGCAATCTTGCATGGAGTTGCATGCATGTTTTCTAGTTGACAGTTGTCATTCTAAAAGTCTCATCTCCTACTATATATATTGTACTCATTCTTAAGCAATCATCAAGTTAATAATCAGTTCATTTATTTATAGTTAATCTTTCTTTTCAATTTGTGCAATTTTTTAATTTGTAAATTACTAGTATTCCTTAAATTCTCGCATGGTATCAAAGCATAGGCTAGTTTGAGTGCAAATTCATTTTATATTGCAGGGCAAAAATCATGGAGGCAAATGTGAATATTGAGTAGTGCATGCACTCTTTCCTATTTTCATGCATTAATTTTTATTTTTTTCTCTCTACATTTCATTTCAATTCCAGATCATTTTTCAATCAACTATTGCTCCATAGATTCTATAGTTGTGCTAGTTTGCAAGTTTTTGAGTGTTCTTGGCATCGGGTCTACTATTGCTTTATCATGATTCCAACCTGAATCATTCAGTGACTCTAATATGGTTTTTAGAAAACAAATTATATTTTCTTGTTTGTCAGGTTAAGGATTCTAGTGTCACTCCACAAGTGTGCTTCCAGTACTTCTTTGCAATAGATTATCTCAATATGTAGGGGGTTGTATGGCTTCGCTTATCATCCTTTGTGTGGATAGAGATTGATTGGATTTTTTATGGATATCATTATTGTATCTTTTGGTTAGGAGTATTTCCCACTGGGTATCTCCTTTCCTCTTTATAATTGGGTACCTAACATGGCCTTGTAATCGGGACCCATTCATGTTTTTATGCATCCATCCTTGTATTTTTTGCATATATCTCTTTCACCTAGCTACACTTAAGGGGGGGTGTTAATGTAGAATATTCTACCTAAAATATCCTCTAGATAAGTTTGCTAGTTAGATTTTTAGGATAATGATTGCTTAGTTGTGTAATCTTGCATGGAGTTGTATGCCTATTTTCTAGTTGGTAGATGTCATTCTAGAAGGCTCATCTCTTGCTATATATATTGTACTCATTCTTCAGCAATTATCAAGTTAATAATCATTGTATTTACTTACAATTAATCTTTTTTTTTTAATTTGTGCAATTTTTTAATTTGTAACTCTACTAGTATTCCTAAAATTCTCACACGGGAGGCTATATCTTCCCCACATATTATGAGCAATGGTGTCATTTTTGAATCTAAGGTAATGAAAACTTATGCAACGGGGCCTACGCGTTACGACCTTATTTTCGCAAACTCACCAACAGCTTTATGCACCAGATTTTAGATCTTAGAAAGAACTTTGCTTCATTCAGAGCATCGACAGCTAATTTATGGGGTCCAAGTTGTAGACATGTCAAAATTACATCATGCATAATCATATTCCATTCATCAAATAAATCAGGACTTTATTTAAATCAAATCCAAATCATACATTTTCCATCATTTTCTGATTTCAATAAATCAAGTCAAAGTGGTCAAATCAGCCTAATCATCATTAATTTAATCTAATCCTGATCTAATGCTAATCTCATCCCACTTGCATTCTCTAGATTTGGCCACTTGCACATGAAATTGCAATTAATTGATTTATCAAAATTACTTATTTTCAACTTGGCATAAAGGAAGAATATTCTCCAAGTTTGAATTTCCCCCCAAGTAGACATGTACACCCAACAGAGCATTTATGAGGCCTTACATGTCTCTTACATGTCCCCTTCCAAAGTCAAACTCAGCATTCATTGCAAATTTGAATTCAAATTTTCCCTCTCATGGACACTCTTCCCAAATCTTGCACACACATTAACTAATCACATGATGACAAGTGTCCTCAATTCATTGGCTTGATTTTGATCCCACATTGGTCCCTCTTCAACATTCAACATTTTGAAAATCTTTAAATACAAGCATCATCCTCAAGCAAATCCTTCACAATCTTTCACAATCTTCACAATCCTTCACAATCTTCACAATCTTCACAATCTTCACAATCTCTTCACAAATCCATCATCTATGCAACTTGATGCAAGGTCATTCTCTTTGAGAACTTGATCTTGTCCATTTATCATCTCCATCATCTATAGCAATTTCATCATCTTGAGCTTTTTATCAAGGATTGGGAAAGGGTCACTAGCACATGTGACACCAATCCACTATGAGATAGGGTTGGATCATGTCTTTCATATGCATTCTTTAGTTTCTATTGTTTCATTTTTATTGCATGATTGATGTGTTTCATTATTTCATAGGGATGTTAAAATGGTGTTTTAAACTAACCACATTTTGCAGATTTTAGCATCCACAAAATGGCGCTAGAAGGAGGGCATCTTATGCATTTGCTTGAAAGTTTTTAAAAGACGTTTTAAATCGCTGTTCTTATTATTTGCTGTCTTGTGCACCCATGAAAACTCTGTCATTAGTGTTGACGTAATGTCTATCCGCAGATTTTACTAGTGCTCACTGATAGAAATACAAATCTTTTCTTTCTATCAAGGCATTGAAATCTGCATATCGATGGGAGTCTGAAGTCCTTTGTTTCTAATCAATACATTAAATGAAAAGATAAAGTCTCTTTTCTTTTATATCTATTTCAAGTTTTACGCTTCAGTTGTGACATCCATGAAATAGGTAGGTAGTGAACAGCAACAATGGAGAAAAGTATTTAGGCTGTTTTGTTACTCAGGTTACTCTTCTTGTACGTCTTGTTGTCTTTCCACGCTATCTATTACACCTGCTTTCCAAATTAGAGAAGTGAAAGGTCGGTTAACTATCTAATATGATCTCTGTTGACGAATGATTGTGTTCTTTACCTTTGATCCCAAGAATGAAGGAAAGCCACCATCTGCTTTTATCTGTACATAAATGTAGTTGTTGATTAATTATAATGGATGTTGTGCTGTCAGACCAACAATGCGTCTTTCCCAGACTGGTTTTGTCTTACTCTACATGTGCTGAGTATAGTTCCTATTTGTTCCTGTCGCCACCATATGTAACATATGTATTGAACTCCATCAGTCTTGAGACAATGGGACGTTGATCGCCTCCTCTATCTGCCAATCACCTCTCACATTTTGGCTTGCAGGATCTTATTTGCGTACTTTGTGGAAACCGATGAGCATTGATTAAAATCCTTGCGTCCTATTGTTGCCAATTTGCAGGGGATTCCAATATTTATGAAAAGAAAGACAAAAGATGCTCGCCATGTTTACTGAATGATACAGGATTTAGTGGTGCTATGATATTCATATCTGGTAGCCGCTACACAGACATGTGTATCTCTAAGAGGAAAAGAATACAGCAAGACTAAATTTTGCATTATTTCCTTTATATTGCACGACCCTTGCAAGGCTTAACATTTACCAAATTATGTAATGCAAAGTGCACAATATCTTGGGTCATTTTGCAGGTTGAAATCCATCTACTGGCTGAATGGAAAATACGCAGTTCATAGGATGAAGAATAACAATTTTATGTGGGGAGGCGACCGGCGTGAGGAAGTATTCACCTAGAGGAACCCGCTAAAAGCTATTGGCATTAAAATTAAGGGGTACACTGCTGATTAGCTCACCAACATTCCCTCTGGCGGACATTGATTTGAAAGTGTCTTCAATAACATTGGGCGTGGCTTTTATGCATGACAATTGCATTTACTTTGAATGTTATTCTTTTTTTTTGCAAAGATTGTATGTTGTTGACTTTTAGTATGTAATAGTGCACTGATTTGAAAGTTTTTAAGCTTTTCTTTTTCTGAAATCAGCTGTACACTTGACAAATGCGTTTCCTTCACTGACATTCTTTACCAATATTCTTTTAAATAATCTGCAGATAATAAATGTCAGTTAAAGCTGGTGGAAATCGTTTGAAGAATTTGTCATTACACCTGCCAACAGTCAGCAATCTATCAATCTAGTTCGCACGCCTTAATCTTTTTATGCAGCTCCTGCCATCATTGCGTTTGAATTTATTGAATTAGAGTTGAGCCAGTGTTACTCATCCAACTCCTTGTGGACCACTTGTGTCTTATCAATTTACTGACTGCAGATATGTTTGGATTGGATCATATACCATTTCTGTGGTGGCGCGCTATTTTATGAGAGAAATCTTTATGATGAATAGACTGCCATGTTGTAAACATTCATTATTGATTAAGATTTCATTATTGCAAACTGGAAATTGGAATTTTCAAAGTTTTCTCAAGAGTTTAACTTAATCTAGCAGTTCGCCAAAATTAGAGAAGTGAAATTGGAATTTGTTGAACAGCAAAGAAGGTTGGCATGTCCAATAGATTTTGCGTTTTTTCTCTCATTAGCATTGCTATCTTTCATCATTAATATCCTTTTTGTTTAAACATATTATGTTCTTTGTGCATTTTGTTATTATGATGAATATTATTGATCAGCAGGAATGATTCTGATTTGATAAAATTTTATACTACATTTGTGTCAAGAGAGCTATGATTGCACAGTTTTGAATGTCACTAACGTCTAATTTGATTCATGATTTATAGATCCAAATGAATATGGTAGATGGAAGATATTATTTTAAATGCTAAAGGCTGCCATATCTTATAGGTAGTACAAAAGCAAACGAAGGTACAAGCGAAGGTACAAACGAACAAAGGCGAAAAGATGCAAAGCAAAAGAGGAGGAGGATTCTTGTTTGAAAACACATTGTGTTTTTTAACACTTTGATTTTTTTGATCAATACTACTTCACGAAAGGAGGGAAATGTTTTTTTTGAAAACACAATGTGTTCTTTAACACTTTAAGTGTTTAATCAACACTACACGAAATTGTTTTCCTTTTCGTTTTTAGAACATTAGTTTTCAATTGGGGCTAAAACGAACAATTTCATTTTCATTGCAAAGGACTTAAAACGAACCTTAGGACACACTTACTAGATTTCGTTTTGGGTTAAAAATTGAACAAGGCAAACTTCACATTTGATTTTGGTGCTTAAAATGAAGTCATCATTGCTTTGAGGCTAAAACGAACAAGTGCTTGATTGTGTTATTTTGTCTTTTGAGTGCGTATCCTCTCCCCTTGCGCTTCGTGCGATCTAGGGTGCAAGAGAAACACTCAAAATACATTTTATTGCTTTAAAACACTTCATTTTGGGCTTAAAAATTGAACATCTTGTGCGAGTGTGAGTAGGGGCATTTTGCGTACATTCTCGTTCTTTGTGCCATCAAAGATCGATCGAGGGATTGTGTCTTTGCTCGCTTTTGTTTATCTTAGAGGGCCTGCCTTGGGGAAAAGTACTCACCCAAGCGACGACTCAACCGGTAACACTCTAAAGCCAAGAGTATTTCCAGCCGGGATATAAATGAGGATTTTGGTTAAACGCCATAATCACGCGGTTGGCTCCGACAAGATGGATCCGAAAGGGGACTCTTGCCACGTTATCAACTCCTACGAACGGAAAGTCCTTACTAGAACCTATGTGTTAGAATTTGCCAAAATCCTTAATCTGTTTGTTGGTGCAAAACGGTGATTAGTTAAACCCCACAATTTCTGGCTTTTAGTAGAGATGGAAAGCATGCCATGGGAGTTTCATGGGTGTTGATGCTTGGTTGCCCTGTATAAGTGAGTCTGCGAGTGGAGGAGCCAGTGGGGTCAAGCATCTAACCATCCGCTAAAAGTAGGCGTAGCTGGACTTGTCCAAGTGGGACTCAACAAACATTGTCTATCACATCCATAGGGCTCGTAATTATTCTTTGTTTGAAAACACAGTGTGTATTCAAAAACATTTGCAAACCAACATTCAACATCATCATCAAGACTTCAAACCCCTTAGTTTGAGCAAATACCTTTGACAAAGCCCAAGAACTATTGCTTACCCTTGGGACTATGTCCTTAGAGGTTCCTAAGTAATTGGGTTTACATCTTAATTTGCTCTTACAAAGGTCAACATTAGGCAACCTTTGTCCTAATTTCTTGGAACTTCCACATAGCACTTTGTGGGACGAAAAGAAGTTGTGACATTGGACATTCAGTTTGAAACATAATCAAGTGGTTGTTTTTGGTAAAAGGAATACACTAAGCAAAGATAACGAATTGGACCCCATACATGTGCTTGATATATCTTGGTCATATTGGTCTTTTGATTGCTCTTAGAGAAAAGTGTGTTCTTCAATACCTTGGCCTAGTAAACAAAGTCTCTCTAAGTCTTTTAGGATCAAATCAAACACTTCATCCATCTCAAACATTTATCAACATCATCCCACCAAAACAACTTTAGATCTTTGCAAACATCATTTTAGACTTGGGTACATCCTTAAACCAAATCAAAGTCAATTGTTTAATTAGGTGTGTGGGAATGCATCCTTTCTCATACATCTAATTGAATTAGCAAAACCTTTTGAACAAGTTCATCCTAAAGATAACATCCAACATCTTAGGGTTTACAAGTTCATCATCCACATCAAACAATCAAAATCAAAATCCCTAAGTCTAGCATTGATTCAAAGTCCCTAAACATTCAACACTCATATCATTCACCTTTCATCTTTCATCTCGTCATTGATCCTAAGAACCTTAGAGGTCACTTTCATAACAAGGTCAAAACACAAGAAGAACATGGAATATAAACTTGATCCATACATCTTGGGTAATCCAAATCAGTTGAATCTTCAAAGCCTTGCAATGCCTATCAATTATCAAAATCCATGCATAGGATCATTTCCTTCGACAAATGTCAATGGTACAATGAGTGTGGGTATGCCCAATCTGAATTTTGGAACACATCTCCCCATGATAGATTTCAATCAAAGTCCAAACTTACAAGTCTATCCTCCAAACAATCAATACATGAGTCTTCAAACGAGCAACATCATTCCACCAAATCCCTACAAACCAAATGTGGATGTACCAAATGCATTTTTTCGAAACATGAATCCTAACTCGGAAACCTTTGGAAAAATGATTCCCAATACCAACATTGTTCATCCTATCATGCCAAATCAGAACATTATCCAAAGTCAATTTTCCCATAATCCCATTCAAAAAGCACAAGCATGCATGCCAAAACTACTTGAACACAAGCCAAATCAACTATCTCAAGTGAGTCAAAATCAAAATCAAGAACAAATTTGGCGAGATCAAATTGCGGAACTTTCCAAAATAGTTGAGGCATTGCGCCAAGGGAAATCTCCACCACCATTACCTACATCATTCCTTGGTTTAGGGCTTCCCCCTTTACCTAGCACCAATCAATCCACCCAAATCAATCCACATAACATCAATCAAACCATCACGACAAATCCTTTGAATATACCATCGACATCACACCAATGGATGGTATCTAATCAAACAACAACGTTGATCCCAAATCAAAATACGGTCTCCCAAGGGCCTATCACCTCGGTCAATCCAACCATCACTATCCCTTCAATCATTCCAAACACCACTATCACTCCCATCACAGCTCAACCCCTCACTACCATGATCGCTCCGAGCGTATCTCAAACACTTGTCACTACATCCAACACAATTTCAATCCCACCACCACCACCATTGCGACTAATCCAAGTAAGCAATTACAATGCTTCATTCAAAGCATACCAACAATTGCTCCAACAATATCAAACAATTCGGCAAGCGCCTATAGCCACGCACGCTTCTCAAGCTTCACAGCAAAATCAAGCTCAAACATCGCTGCAACAACAATAAGCAACACAAGCTCAACAAGTGCAACAATCCTTTCAAGTTTCCCAAGCCTCTCAAGCTACCCAACCAACACGAGCACAAACACAAAAGATGACAACTATTGAAAACAAGGATCAAGATCAATCCATCACTGAGCACACGTTTACTTCATCCAATGATCAAATCGACAAATGTCAAGAGTCACTTTTGAATCACGATCAAAATCCACCAACACAACTCGACAATGAGCCAATTCAAGAAATGTCAACATCGTTTGACCCTATGGTCAAAGACATTCACAATCCCTCCATCGCAATTGTCGAAAACAATGATCAAAACCTCTCCATCGAGGAGCACATTGAAGATATATCTACACAAACCGATGATCAACTCACCATACATCAAGAGCCACTTTTTAGTGATCTCTTCCAAGGAGTGTTAGGGTTATTTGATCCAATTGACATAATGCACAATCAGTTCACCTATGATCATATTGAAAATGTCTCTACATCGCCTTATGAGGTAGAGGACATATCTCAAGAAGTTATTCCAAAGCAAGATCAAAATCTTTCACTAAGGTCTAGCAATGGTCCTTTTCAAAACATGTTGATCCCCTTTGACCGCATGGTTACAAATGCTGAAGGAACCTTGAACTTGACCATGCCTAATGTCGACATCCAAAAGTCCTTTGTAAGAAATCCATCCTTTGAAGCTGCCCCATGTCAAGAACTTGATCCAAAGCATATCGAAAGCAATCCCAAAATAAATCAAGATCAAAAATTTGTATCTCCAAGATACTACAATGATCTAATGGATATTCTCCTATCCACACAAGATAATCACATCCACATAGCACTTACTCCTCCATCTACCCATGAGATGCTTTCTACAGATGGGCACGTAGATGATCTTCAGCTAGAACAAGATTGTGTTACACAAAAAGAGCAAATTCTTAACTCCTACAATCAAACGGAGTTGTCAAAATCAAGATTGAATATGTCCCAAACTCAGACTAAGGACATCATGAATAAAGATATCCACCATTATCCGCTCAACGAAACAAGTCAGATAGAACATCCAGAGTTAGCGGAGCAGCAAATGGAAATAACATCACCTATGGTGGTCATTTATCAGAGAGTGCATTCTATACAAGAGATCTCAGAACAAGCAGAATCAAGGAATAAAGGTGATACTATCACCATACTGGGGGCAACTTCGTCTCAAGCAAACGTCAACATAGGGAGCACAAAGATTCCTTATGAGGAAGCTAGTGTCAATACTACAACCAGCCACGCCATGAATCTTCATTCACCCATCACCCCATCCACAAATTGGGACCAACGTCAAAAGGAAGATCTGAATCAAAGTACGAAGAACGTTATCAAATCAAAAGAATCTAAGAAGCATAATGGACAAATCAAGTACAAATGGATACCAAAGAATACAAAGAAAGATCATCCCTATCAAACTCCATCAGTCAAAGAAACTATGGGGCAAGATCAAAGAGGGAAAATTATCCATCAAGGATGTCCGCAAAAGCAAAATCAGGCTTTTCAAGCGACGTACAAAGTGTATCAAGCAGTTGGTCCTAATTACACGCACACTTCCGTATCCACCCATCATTGCTCATCTTCCCAAGTTTGGAGAGTCAAAGGTTCCAAACTGTCAACCAATCCATCTTTTATCCCTAAATGCACTCCATCCATGCCTCCACGCATGATATCCAATTCTCATATTGACCGTGTATTGGCAACAACCCTTCATCATAAGGATTCAGAAGGCAATCTATCGCGATGTGCGCACGAAGACAAAGTCAACTCCGGTATCAACGAAGCAGATCAGGAATCCCAGAAATTGTATTCAAGTGCACGTATCTTAGCAAGGCAGCTCCTTCAAGCAGGATATCGATGGCACATTATGATAGGGGCATCTACGTCAACACCACCAGGTGGTTCAGCATGAATCTTTCAGAAAAAACCAAAAAAATCAAAAAATATGAAAATCCAAAAAAATCAGAAAAAGGATAAAAAATAGTAAAGATAAAAAATCGTCCTCTAGTGAAAACCACTACGGTGGCACTTTGGGCAAGACAATGATGAAAACCTGGCAAACAGGCGTCATGTGTGGAATCGAGCATCTATGTGCGCCAGTTCGGATGAAAGCATCTCATCTCATCCCATCCATAATAAATCGAGCATTCCATCCATCTTATCCATAATAAATCCATTTCATCCATGAACCATTTATCTAATCCATTTTCATCCATCTTCATGATCCATAGTCCAAGTTATCTTGATCTTGATGAAATTTTGGGGCACACCTTACACTTGCTTATGGTAAACATCTTGACATGGGTCATTTTCATTGATCCTATCCTATCCTATGGTATCTGAGCTATGAAGCATTATCCAAATGAGCACTTGTTATCCGAACACCTTATCTTATCGCAAGATAATCCTTGGCATACTTTGCGTGCTTACCATATCCATCCATCCATACACTTATCCGAGCATCCATCCATTGCATTCCATACGTTGCTAGACATTGGGGGCAGATATGTACATCTTGCTTCGAAAATAAACCTTGGTCTATATCCTCCAGCTTATGTGGCGATCCAAACATTGGAAAGCATGAAATCAAATTGGTCCACCACTTGTGAGCGAAAAAAATCCGAATCACTAGCCCATGGCGTATTTTGATGAAAACAGTCCTTATCAAGCTTCATCTTTCATTGAACATCAATCAAAACAATTGATATCAGTCGCATCTAAGCTGCACGTCAAACATCACATCAAATCATCCAAACATCTTTTGTTCAAAACCAAGCTTCATCAAACATGATCAATCAAATCCAATCAAAAAATCATCATCTCGGGATATCCTTGTGTTGCTTAACACTATCCTTGCATTGTTGTGTATCCTCGACAATGTTACCATTATCAATCCTGATCAATCCAGTCCTTGCATTGTTGTGTATCCCCTCAACAATGTTATCATCATCATCAATCCATCAACCTCGATCGGGATCAACCTTAGCTTGGTTTTTAGCAAAATCCTCAAACAGAGCACTGATATCACATCCATATCAAAATCGTCAAAATCATGTGAAAATCCAAAAAAATCAGAAAATCAAAAAATCCAAAAACACTCAAAAAGTAAAAAAAAAACCATCAAAAACATTAGAATCCGAACTACGTCATCTTTGAGCTTAAACGTAGGCAAGGCTAATTTTGACTAGCCCTCAGACATCAAAATCCCAAAACATTCGAAAACATCAAAATCCAAAAACATTCGAAACATCAAAATCCAAAACATTGAACCGAAAACAAAACATTTGTAAAAAACATCAAAAATAACAAAACAAATTTCAAAACATTTCAAAATGTCAAAACATCCAAATATTTGAAAAATCCAATTGCCTCATTTCACTCGCGAATAATCAATCATCCATAATAAACTGATCATCACCTTCATCCTATAAACACAAATGTAAACAAATTATAGCAGTGCCAGGTAAATCAATCTTCAATCGTAAAATCAAAAGCGAACAACAAACCTCTAAAACAAAATCAAAGCCTTGATCATTTTCAAACATGTCAGTCGACCTTATATCAACAGCCTATCAATCAACTTATCAAACCATCATCATCCTATACAAAGCATGTCCTAGGATCCGTTCCGACAATGGGCACTTTTATCAAATCAACCACTTTGGGTAAACAAAACGACGTGTCATTAACATGTCCTAGGATCCGTTCCGACAATGGACATTATCTTTTGGCAATGAGTTTTTGCTCCCATCTTTTGAAACACATTCCTTTGGCTAGAGGTATGAAGAACATTATTTGTTTGCGATTGATCTTTTCTTTTGATTTATCTTATCGCTACCCAAGGACCTCTCGATGATATCCAACTAAGGATTTAGAGAGATAGGAATGGAAGCAACGATCTTTATCTTTTGTTTGTCAGGCTTGTTGGACGCTCTGTAAAATAACTTGGTGAATACTTGCTTTGTTAGATATGTATGGAGGATGTTTCGACAGCTTGTTGACTATTGCACGATTGGTTATACCTTTCCTGTTTTGGTCCGAGATGTTTGAGACTTCTAAAGTGCATCCTAGCAAGGTTTCCGTGATGTCGGCGAACAAGAATACTCCTATCCATTGTTGAGTCAAAGTTCATCACACTCAAGTACAACGCCATCCCCGTCCTTTATACCTTGATGCATCGTGACGAAAGCAGCATCAAAGTAAGATCCTTTGAAAATCCCAACTCTTGATAAGCAACCATCATCATCATCTATCATCATCATCTCTAATAAAGTCTCACTCAATCATGGACTTGTTGGATCCTCTTGTCATCATCTCATTTTCATGCTAACATTGCATCATGAATAGTCCATCATGCATCCATCCTGCATCCACAAACCGTTAGCATTCATTCATCATGCATCCATTATGCATTTATCTTGCATCCATAAATCATCAAAATTTTGCATATCATCTCACATGCATCATCATTATAATATAGATCTGTTAGTCTAAGCATATCATAAATCATACATTGCATAATCATAGCATATCACATCATTTGCATCATCAATCTCATCCATCTTACATCATATCATCATTTAAGTTGTTTAGGATAATATAGCTTTGTTATTTTAAGCATCTTAAAATCATCTCATTTGCATCGTCATCCATAACCATCCATTTTGAACCTCTTTATCGCGAGATCGACCCTCAAATCGAATCTTTTCGCCGACTTCTCGAGGGGCAATGTATCACTGGGCATCCGAAAATCATGAATTTTAAATTGGACAGGTAGTTTATTCCTTTGAACCAACTAACAAGTATATTGTCAAAGAGGCAAATGTAGATATGTACCAACCTTCTGCATTTGATCAGGATCATTCATTAACCGAACTAGACATTGCATCAGGACCATTCATCAATTAATCAAGTGCATTTTCATCCATTCATTTATCAAATAAACCTTATCATTCAACCTTCATCCTGCATTATCCATTTAATTAAATAAATCAAAAATCCATTTAAATCAAATCCTAAATCACTTTCCATCCTTTTCTGGATTTAAATAAATCAGAATATCAAAGTCTTGAAAGTCAAATCAATTAATCAGCATTAAATCAGCATAATCATCATTAAATTAATCTAATCCTAATCTAAGGCTAATCCCATCCCACTTGCACAATAAATCAATTTTATTGATTTATTAAAACATCATTTTCTCTCAACAATGACAAGTCAAACAGGGCATTTATTGCTGTTTTTCCTTGTCCCCCTCTCAGCATTTATTGCAAATTTGAATTCAAAAGTTCCCCCTCTTGGGCACTCTTCCCAAATCTTGCACACACATCCATCAATCACATGGTGACAAGTGTCCTTCTATCATTGGCTTGATTTTGATCCCACATTGGTCCCTCTTCAACATTCAACATTTTGAAAATCTTTAAATAGGTGCATCATCCTCAAGCAAAGGGCTTCACAATCTTCACAATCTTCACAATCCTTCACAATCTTCACAATCTTCACAATCTTCACAATCTTCACAATCTCCACAATCTTGCAAGGTCATTCTCTTTGAGAACTTATCTTGTCCATTTATCATCTCCATCTTCATAGCATTTCATCATCTTGAGCTTTTTATCAAGGATTGGGAAAGGGTCACTAGCACATGTGACACCAATCCACTATGAGATAGAGTTGGATCATGTCTTTCATATGCATCATTTAGTTTCTATTGTTCCATTTTTATTGCATGATTGATGTGTTTCATTATTTCATAGGGATGTTAAAATGGTGTTTTAAACTAATCATTTTGCAGATTTTAGCATCCACACATACAACACATTTCTCTAAAGAGGAGATGAGCACTTTGGGCTTATCTTTCCACTCTAAAAGGTCCAAGTTTGATAGAACTGGTGAAGCCCAAAAGAAGGCTAGTATGGAATACAACCACAAGGATGACCTAGAGGATTACTGGACTAACTGTAAGGATGAGTTTGAGATCCAAAAGAAGAAATTCTCTAGGCTGCCAGTCAATTTGATTAGATTGTACAATGTTAAAGTCATCCCGAATCAGATAGATGATGATGGGGATGTGATTCAAAGTCATGATTATGAAGCTATGAAGGATAAATTAGTTGGTGAAATAGACTGGCTGGAGGAGGAAAAGAAAGAACTAGAACAAGTCATGGCTCTAGTGATTAA
The DNA here is from genome assembly GCA_007258455.2 of Sequoia sempervirens. Classification (NCBI taxonomy): domain Eukaryota; kingdom Viridiplantae; phylum Streptophyta; class Pinopsida; order Cupressales; family Cupressaceae; genus Sequoia; species Sequoia sempervirens. The sequence goes on along the minus strand of VDFB02259779.1, from coordinate 34,135 downwards.
ATACACAAAGTTATGGATCAAGCACAAGATTTGGGAATTGGAGAGTGAAGGTATGCAATGCACCTATGACTTAATGGGATACTTAGAGTCTCATTCCACCTCTGAGGAGTCAGATGAGCAGGATCCAAAGGGTAAGGCCAAGGTGGACTCTCCATTCAAGATAAAGATTAAGGATGCTCAAGCTGAAGAAGGAGAGAAGCAAAGGAGGCATATTTCCAATAAAAGGAAACATGCTTCAAGGGCAAAGAAATCTGCAGAGGAGGAACTTGAGGAAAAGGGAGATGAAGGTGGTGCTTTTGTGCCTAAGAGAAGAAGAACAGTGAGATTTTCTCAAAAGAAGGAGTCTTCCAAGGCAGAGGATGAAACTGGCCCACTAGTAGTGAATGTAGAGAGTTCAGGAGAGAAAACACAGGTATACACAAGAAGATCAAGAACTCCCTCTCCTAAAGATGATGTTCCAAGGAAGGATGTTCCTTTAGCTACCCCTGCTGCAGAACAACATGATGAAGCCCCTCCTTCTCATGAGGCTCATAATGAACTAGGTGAATCTAAAGAGGCAGAGGGTCACCAAGATCAAGCAGAAGAAGAATTCCAAGAAGGTGAACTTTACAACACAGAGGTAGAAATAGAGAAGATATTGCAGTCTCCTCTGATAACTTATGAGGATTCACCTATAGGAAATGAAGAGGATAGACCTCCTCAGAGAGAGGAAATTACAAGCAAGACTCCTTCACCAGTGCATGAAGAAGAAAAGCATGATAAGGGAAGTGGGGATAAGATTAAGGAGATTCCTGAAAAACAAAATTTGAATGAGGATCTCTCTAGGGGTTAGCAGGAGGTTGAGAAAGGTAATTTTCAATTAGGATTCACTATGCCTGCTTGGTTGGACAGAGAGTTGAAGAGTAAGTAGGTTGTAGTGGATGACACTCTCCTGAATTGGGATGGCTTACTAGCCCAAATTGGGAAAGGTAAAACAAAGAAGAAGGCCAGGTTTATTTCAAAGATTGAAAGAGATAGAGAAAATAATAGGGTGGTTCACATTGCTACTCCTGCTCCTGATAAGAATAAGGATGATGTGACTGGTGGTGATTATAGTGTGCAAACTATCAACTTAGGGCCTACTTCCATGGAATAGGAGATTGAAGAATATGAAGGCTCTAGTGTTGTAATTTTGTGTAGATTGAGGAAAGAGGTGTAGACCAAGCAATAATTAAAAAAGGAGAATGAAAAATTGAAGAATTATTTGTAGGATTTGATGAAACCCTTGCAGTTTATCATCTAAGTCAGTTCTTCATCATCTGTAGTAAATCTCCTGCCAGAAGATACCATAACTGAGTTGGAAAAGATGAAAACTACTACTCACACCACATTGAGTTGGTTGCAAGGGGTAGGAACCAAGGGTGATGATGCAATTAAAGACATTCTTTCAACTGGTGGGAATTCCATTAGATCTATGGAGTGGTTGAAAAGTGTGCTAGCTCAAGATAAAGAAGATGTAGACCTACTACTGCAGAAAACTAGGACTATCATGGAGTACACTGAAGAAAAGATAGCTAGTGATGGAATCCTCCCTTCTTCAAAAGTTGCAAAACCCTAGGAATGGCATGAGGTCTTGCAACTCAGGAAGAAGGTGTTGAAGAAGGTGCACAAGCAAGGTAAGAAAATAGAGGGTACCTTGACAAATATTTACAATAAATTTATCTCTTTCTTTGAGATAATGACAGGAAGGAAAAGGTTTGCACCAAAACATTTGAATCTAGAGCAACTCAGGAAATGATGGCATGATGTATATTCTCCAGTCACTGATGGTCCAGTTACTAAACACCAACTAGATGATGCAGCCACTTACATTGCAATTATGGATAAATATCAAACCCTAAAGGTGGATTGGGATAAAGTTATTAAGCAATTAGGGGATGATATTAAATCTATTGAGAGGAGAATTAAGGTGTTAGTTTTAACATATTTGGTCAACCTAGAAAGGGTATTTTTAATGGTGTAGGATAAGGTGGGACGAGATAAAGAGAAGGGAGAAAGCATTTAATGCAAGGATACATCAAAATTTGTGCTTCCCATTATTCCTTCTTCTTCCTTTGCATGCATTGGACCGAGCTATATTGGAGAACCCAGGCTGACCTGAATGAGTTCCAATCATTTAATGTTATTTTATTTTGTTCTAGAACTTCTTGGGCTGACTTGTTTTGTGGCCATTTATTATTGTAAACCTAATTGGGTCGATATATCTTGGGGGGTTTCTATAAATATGGCATCTTGCCTCATTTGTAAGGGCTAGATAGTTTACTTTGGAGCGAATTAAGCAGTATAGTAAGAGTTAGAGCTAGGATTTAGTCCATTTGAGAAAGTGTTGTAACACAAAACATTGGAATTGTTGCTATTATTGGATGGTTCAATACAATTGAAGACAGTGTGCTTTGGTGATCTCTCTTGTGTTGACTTATCTTGCATGGTTCTTTTTGTTCTATCTTTTGAGATTGTTTGAGAAATATTGGCATAAGTTAGATTTAGAGTTAGATATGATTCAATGGTGTCTATGGTTTGATGATTGAAGTGTTTGTAGAAATCCCTAGTCCATACTTTTTACAGCTAGCTGATTGTTAGTTGCTTTGCAAAGTCAACCTAGACTTTTATATTCATTATGCTTAGTTCAATTGTGGATATTTTTTCATTTCAATTGCAATAAGGTTGTTTTGGATGAATGTTCATGATCTGAAAATCTTTAATGACTTAGAAGATTGCACTATTTCTATAAGATTGCAGATTCATCTAGGTCAAGTAGGAATCAGTTTATGAGGGATTGGTCCATTTCAAGTATTTTATCATTTGCATTGTTAATCTTAGGACTAGTGTTAAATTTAGAAAACTCTCTAAAACCCTTATCTCTTTTGATATTTCTTTTATCATTTGGGTTAGATTTAAGATTTGAAGTATCACCATATTGCTAGATCTGATAAATTTGAGGATTCAGTATTTGCTTGTAGTAAGGTCCCTTTGTGATTACCAAAATTTTCACATATTATCTGAGTTGTTTATGCATTATCAAGACCTGACATTAGAGACCTTGGGGTTATCTCTTGAGGCTTGTTGATAGAGATTTACCTTTCAAGAGAGATAGGATACTTGTATCTTGTTTGAGTTGTTGTGCAAAAAACACCATCAACAGATCACACCACTACAAAGTACACGAAAAATTATTCACTTTAAAAAAAACCCAAAAATGTTATCATAGGAGTGAGAATGGAGATCTGAAAGTTCCCAAAAGGAGAATGGATCAACAACACTTGTGAGAATCTATAATTTCTCAAAAACCAGACACCAAAATAAAAAATTGTTTACACCACTATAAAGAGCATGAAATTCTTCCCCAAATAAAAAAAAATCTCACAAAAAGGTCATATGATTGAGTTATGGTTGTTTGAAGTTGGACTATCAAAAATAAACTCCATTCATGAGGGGGACAAAATTTTCAAAGAGCGCTTCTTGTCAAATTTAGCAAGAATTCCACTAGATTTAACAATCTACCAAATATAAAAGAATCAACCAACTGATTTAGACCTTTGTTAATTTTAACCATGCCAAATAAATTTAGAAATTATTACCAAATTTGGCAAGTCTATATATTATTGATTTTTTAAATTAACATTTAAAACTTAAAAAAAATTGATATGGCTGGGGTGCCACGTAGGCACTCCCCACACCACCTTAAAGGGGGTCGAGCCCTCTTAAAAGGGTCATGACCCAATGAGAGGTCTCATAGCCCCTTTAGAGGCTACTGCAACCTTTAATGGTTGTGTCCTTAAATGTGGGCCCCCACCTTTTAAACTATCAAATGTATAGTATGAGACTCAACAAGGATTGTAGTTGTCATGTACCTCAATTTTTTTTGTAAAACTAATCTACAATGATTATATATTTTTTAATAATTAAAAAAATATACTGATCCTTGCAACTGATGATGCAACTGTACTATGATAGTCGACCTACAATTATGGTGACGGTACAGTCATACAAAGGGCGAGGAGCGGGATTTTTTCTAGAGGACCCAAGAAAAAAGTGTCCAATTTTGGTGAATTGGTAATTGATCTTGGGGTTTTAGGGCCTTCTAGACGTGATGGAAGGGATATATTTGACCCAAAATGGTCTAAAATTGCAGCTACCTCCCAAATCTAACAACCACTCTTCAACTTCAAAACCTCATATGGCCGATTTGAACGAAACAAAAGGAAAAAATAACTTTCTCAAATACCTTGAACTCAATGATGAGCTCATATTTACATCAAAAATATCCAAAATGAACTTGCAATACTAATCTGCAAAGAGGAACCCCCCAAGATCTAGTATTCCTATCAAGTTTTTTGATTCTTCATATCATCATACGATGCAAGAGAAGAGAATACTCAACTTTTCAAGATCTACCAAGATCTCTCCAAAATGACTATACAATGGCACCCAACTTACTCTAGTACCATGTTAGAGTTGGCTATAAAAATAACCACCCAAGATTTAAAGGCCAAATTAAAAGCACAAAGAGATCACTATGCAATACTCAAGATTGTAGTGGAATATAGACAAGATCTTGACAAGTGTCTTAATCTTATGATGTATGAGACAACTAACTTGACATAAAAGTCAAAAAGATAAGATCAAGACATGACAACTAAGTCCTCTAGAAGGAATCTTAGGATCTAAGTAAACTTAACATGTGAATAAGTCCCCTAATAAGAATTAGCTAGGTACAAGACTTTTATTCACACCAAAAATCACGCCTTTCATCACTATTAATTAAATAATTTTCAATTTTTTTATTAAAATTTCCCCTAATTAATTAAATAATTTTAAATTATTTAATTATTTTATCATTTTTGCCTCCATCACCTTTATCTTATTTTTTATTATTTAATTAATTAAATAATTTTCTCTCATTCCCCTTAATTAAATATTTTTTTATTTTTTTAAGCCAAAGAGCACAGAGGCCCATATATTAATATATATAAAAAAGGTTACAAATTAATTAAATAATTTTTAATTATTTAATTAATTTCAAATATTCTTCTTATCCACATATTTAATTAAAGATCATGCATTCTTTCTTATCCTCATAATTAAATAATTTCTTAATCATTTAATTAACTAATTATTCCTTCAAAGATTAAATAAATTATATAGTTAATTTAGCTGCACATTCCTCCAAAAATAAATAAAATATTTATTTTATTTATTTCCTAACAATAACATTTCCTAGATTTATTCTTCCAAACCCTAAATTTAGAGACGGATAAATTTAGAGATCATTCCTAAAAATGGTGAGTGAGCTTTAGTTTAGTTCACTTCATCTTTTTGTGCGAGCTCATGCACATCTTCTTGATCTCTCATCCATCCTCATTCGTTGATCTAATCTAATATCTTACACTATTGATCTCACATACTGAAAGCCTATAAATAAAACATCATTTGATCATTCAATATCCTCATATTTGCATCCAAGCTCCTATAGCACATCATCATTAATCTCGCTTTTGCACAACAAGGCTAGGCTAAGTTTATGAGCAATCCATGTATCATATCAAGAAGCATAATCTTATACTTTTGACAATGAAGTATGGCTTGGCATTTTTGGGTGAGGTTGACTAGGTTAAATTACCTTAGTTTGATTTATGTTCATGTTATTTGATTTCTCTCATTTTTTTATTGCCATCGCTTCATTGGTTATAGGTCTATTCATCATTGGATTATTTATTATTGATTTTATTTTCATTTTCTATTAAATCCTTTGATTGTTTGATATATTCCTATTCAAATTTTGGTATGCCCTATAGGACCCACATCCCTAATTTAGCATTCAATTTGTTATAAATCTAAAATAGATTGAATAACCCAAGGAACTTAAAAAAAGAAATTCAAAGCACATAAAATGGAAAAACATAGAAAACAAAAACTAGCAACTCTGGAGATATGCAATTTTAGGATGATAGAACTAGATTAAGAGCTTCCAAAATGAAAAAATACAAGCTAGGAAGTGATTTTATATAGAAATGGGGAGAGGATGAAGGTGAAAAATCAATCAATAGGAATTGACGACAACTAACCACCAATATTAAATAAAGTGATGAAAAGTAAATACTCCATCATTAAAGGGTAGAGACACCTCATCACTTTATCTCCTATATATTAAATAATAAACTCAATTTTCTATCCTAAGCAATCTTAATAAAAGTGTAGGAAAAAACTATAACTAAGGGAAAATAAAATTTCTCACTAGGAAAATAAAAATCTACACCAACACCTCTACTTAAACATGACTTAGGAGGATGTAAAATATGATGGGTCCTAGAAAATTAGGCTATGTTAGGTACCCATGAACATGCAAAATTTTCCCCCAAAGAAGAAGAATCCCCCTACAAATAGAGAAATAACACCTCACATATTAGACATAGAAGAAGAGAAGGACTAAGTAGCCCCATCAAAGAGAACACCAACTTCACCCCAAGCAAAGCTCACACATGACAAAACTTTCTCTAAGTGAAGGGTTTGTTGAACGTGTATGTATTCTAATATGATGTTGTACATTACTTAAGATCGATGATCTATTCATGAAATAACTCTCGAATATAGTGTATGTGGATCTCTATGTGTTTGTTCTGTTGATGATGGATCAAATTGTGAGAGATCTAAATCACACTCTAGTTGCTACAAAATATTACCATGGGCTTCCAAAATGGAATGCCAAACTTAGTGAGAATTTTTTGAAGCCAAATGGCCTTAGTAGTAGAATTAATTGATCCTCGATACTCAACCTATGTAGATGAAAGAGAAATAGCAAACTATTTCTTGCTCAACCAACAAAATAGAGTGAAACCAAGAGAATCAATACCCTAAACTAGACTTGTGATCCTAAGAATCACCCACCCAATCTAAATTCATGTCTCACCAAGTCAAAATCCATGCCTATTGTAGAATGAATCCCATAATTGTTAGTACTCTTGATGTAGTGAAGAATCCACTTAGCTGATTTCTAGTGCAAATCATATGGCTCCTACATGAATTGAGAGACTATGCCTACAACATATAAAATTTTGAGTCTTATGTGAGTCAGATAGATGACATTACCAACAAGTTGTCGATATAATTTTCATCCACCAAGGGTGAAGAACACTTAGCCTCAAGTTTGACCCTTGATAGAAATGGAGTCAACATAGGCTTACAATCAACCATGTGAAACTTGTGGAGATTATCAAGTGTGTACTTAGGTTGTGCAAGAGAGATGCTTGAAGAACACCAAGTAGTCTCAATCCCCAAAAAATTAGTGCAATAATCCCAAGTTTGAGTTTGACATCAAAACCTGATCATGAAGGGTGGTTTTCACTACCTGAATGATGGATGAGTGACTTCCTTTGATAAAAAAGTCATCAACATAGAGAACTAGGAAGGTGTGATTATTGTCCTAGTGTAGAATGTAGACATTAGGATTATAATTGCATCGAGTGAATCCAAATTTTAAAAGGAGTCCATCTTGGCATACCAAACTCGAGGGGCCTATTTGAGGCAATATAGAGACTTCTAAAGATGACACACAAGTGAAGGATCCTAAACAAATCCTTGTGGCTTCTCCATGTATATCTCCTCCTAAATATCACCATGAATAAAAACACTCTTCACATCCATCTAATGAACTTCCCATCTATGTGTTGTAACGATAACAAGGACAATTTGAATGGAATTAATTTTTGTGATTGGTACAAAATTATTAGAGTAATCAATCACAAGAACATAGGATAATCCTTTGGTAGCCATGTGAGCTTTATGCTTGTCAACTAACTCATCTACTTCAAATTTTGTTCGATAGACCCACTTGTATTAAATAAGTTTCCTTCCTTTAATAATTGAGACAAGATCCCAAGTGTGGTTCCTCTCCAAGGAACTGAACTCTTCTTGCATCACTGCATCCCAATCGAAGACACCAAAAGCTTCTCAAAAGTACTATATATCAAAATTTATGGCAAGGAAGAGATGTGAAGGATCCTAGAATTGTGATAATGTTATTCTATTATTTGAAGGATCCCCTATTAACTACAATGTCTGACAAGCCCAATGAGGCCCTATGACTAGAGAAGGAGAATATTCATGAGGAGAATCGTCATTAGTTAAAGGTAGGTTATGTGAACCCTCATCATAATTTTCATCACCTAAAGTGGATGAAGAAGAATCCTCATCGCAATCAGAAGGATTATTATCCTCTAAATAATTTTCATCATGATGTAAGGACTCCAAACTAATGGTGGTTGGAGAAGTGGTAAGAGAAGAACTAGAAGGGATCTCCTTAAAATGAACATTCCTCTTAATGAACAACTCATGTGTTGTAGGATGGAGAAGCTTGTAGCCTTTGAAATCATCTAGGTATTCAAAAAATATGCAATTCATTCTCTCTAGATCCATATACTTGTGTTTCTTTATTGGAATGTAGGCCCATGTACTAAAGGAAACAATTTCTTAATAGAGGGTTCCCGTAAGACAGTTCCGAGTTACTAGAACCTAGGGTATCTCTGTCCCCCTATTTTGGCTCCAAATTCAAATATGTTGGAGGTGGCCTTTTATTATCTGAATTTTAGATGTCCATTGTTAGCTATTGGGATTTAATATGGGAAATTAAATAATCACATATAAATACCTAGTTATTGCATCATTTCAAATCTATCTAGCAACAAGTGAATATTAAGAGAAAAAATTATTGTTAAGAGAATTATCAAGAAAGTCAAGAGAATAAATTTAGAGATTTATTGCATAAATTCAAGATCCAAGCATCATGTAAAAGTGTATGTGAGTTCATGTTTATGTTATCTTATTGCTTATGAAGACTAACCCTTGTAGGTCTTCAAGGAAATCAAGAAAGCATCATTCAAGCCTTGAGGAGATTTGTATGAATTCATTCCTTCAAGGAAGCCATTGGAGGGTGGTGAGTTGCATAACTTTTTTGATTCATCAATCCTTATTATCATTTGTCCCTATCCCTCAAAAGGATAGGTTTTCTATCATTGACATTGCCATTGTGGAAGTGGAAACAATAACACGTGATTTGATGAAGGCAAACCCCTAAATGGCACAACCCTTCCTCTCTCTTTGAATGTGTAGGTTTCTAGTTTAAAGAAGATTGGAGGAAGTTTGAAGATCAATTATTCATTGTTCCAATCAAACCCTACACCTTGATAACTAATGGAAACTCAATTATTTTAGAATCCGACAATGATCTGACAATGTCACAAACAAAATAGATAAGCTCTAATATAGCACTAGAGGAATGTGAAATTAGATCTGAATTAACCCTATAAAGACATATGTGCCCTAGGTGACTTAGTCTAGCATTTTTAGCCCCAAATTTATATCATAGGTGCATAGTGTTCTACTCAGTCCATTTCTGCAATCTATTTTCGTCTATTACTTTTTTCATAGTTTCTATTTTTGCATCAAAATAGTCATTTGCATCATTAGGTTAGTTGAATAATTGCATTTCATCGTTAAGGTCATTTTAGATGTGGCCAAGGGTAGGTTGACTCACCTTCTAGATTGTAAGTCAATCATATATGCTGTCCAAATCCATCAAACCCCCATCCACAATCACATCACATCACCCCCCCTCTTCAATAAAATCAAGGAAAAGGTGTCAAACCACTTCCTAAGAAGGGATATGGTTTCCCTTTTTCAACATTTTAGATCAAAATAACAAAGGTTTCCATATCTTTAAGAACATGGGATTCATAGGCCATGGAAGCCATGGACTACACTAGAAAGGAATAAGAGAACCCATTGTTCTAGAGAAATGAAAAAAATATCAAGGCCTTGGATACAATGCATTAGAAAATGCTACTCCTAACTTCGAGAGTATACCTAGAGAAATAGATAGAGTTTCTCTTGTGGTTAATACTTCTAATGATGATACCATTGATGACTCTCCCATGTGCATCACAAACCTATTTGAGAACACATCCAACAATACCATTATGAACTTATCATTTACATCACCTTCACAAGATAATATCCTTGAACTCATTTACCTTCAACTCATTGATTAGGACCAATAACAAGCACCAATTTTAGACTTATTCAAAAATGATGACACTATTGTTGATTTTATGGGACTTGGAGATGGAATACCTCTTGAAGATCACAAAGAAATATTTGATATAGAGATCAATGTGATGGCATATTTTAGGGGTAAATTCAGATCCTTTAGTCACAAAAGAGAAAATATAAAAATAAAAAATAGATCCCCTCATGAAAACCACAATTTAGTGCTTTTGAATTGTGAAAAATTATAAATAAAGGATGTATCCAAAGGTTAAAACCTTTTTGAGGTGATTGAGGATGAAGGATTTGACCCTCCTAGTACTGCTAAGCATCAAGAAAAATTAGTAGTACTTGTAGAAGACTAAGAGAAAATCAATGTTGAAACCACTGACACTCCTAAGATCACATTCTATGGAACATCTTTAGATCTTGAAGAGAAATTAAATTTTGTATCATTCCTAGATGAATGAAAAATCAAATTTTCTTGGTCCTACTTTGACATGCCTAGATTAGACACAACATTAGTGGTCCATCACTTAATAATATATCCAAAAGAAAAACTAGTTAGATAAGAGCTACATAAGATGTATCCACAAATTGCACTACTTGTTAAAGTTGAGCTACATAAATTTTTATACATTAGTTTCATAAGACTAATTAATTATCTAGAATGGGTGTCCAATCTAGTACTTGTTTCCAATCCCATTGGGGTCATACACATATGCATAGACTTTAGGGATCTCAACAAAGCTTGTCCTAAGGATGACTTTCAATCGCCTAACATAAACATCATAGTGGATTTGAAAATAGTTCATGAGATTCCTTCCCTCATGTATGATTTTTTAGGATATAACCAAATTTGTATAGAACCAGAGGACCAATATATGACAACTTTCACATGCTCTTGGGGTATATATTGATGGAATTTCATGCCATTTGGTCTCGATATCATAAGTGCAACATATCAACGAGCTATGACAATGATATTTCATGACATGTTTCATAACATTATGGAGGAATATGTAGATGGTATCTTAGAAAAACCAATCACAAGAAAAGGACATCTAGAGGTGCTAGCACATATATTTAACAAACTAGAGAAGTATCAAGTGAGGCTTAATCCAACTAAATACATATTTGGTGTCACTTTTAGAAATATATTGGGATACATTGTGTCTCATAGAGGTATTGAAGTAGACCCCATAAATGTTAAATAAATTATTGATATGCCTCCTCCAAAAACTCTAAAGAAACTTTGTACTCTCTAAGGGAAACTACAATAGATCAAAATTCTTATAGCACAACTAGTGGATATGTGTCAGCCATTTACTCATCTCCTACACAAGGATTTCACATTCAAATGGAATGAGAAATGTCAGCAATCCTTCTTGCATCTTAAGGATTACCTATCATCACCTCCAATATTGATGCCTCTATTTCTAGATAGACCATTTATCTTATACATTTTCTAAAGGTACAACAATAGCATGAAGAGCTATCTTGGCACAACATGATGAATATGGGAAAGAGATAGTGATATATTAAATTAGAAGAATATTTGTAGTCTATGATATTAATTACACTCTCTTTGAGCGAGCATATCTAGCAATCATCTTTGCTTCACAAAATATTTGACACTACATGCTCAACTACCAAATTAATCCTATCTCTAAGGTAGATTAGTTGAAGCATCTAGTATATAAATCAACACTCATAGGATGCATGGATAAATGGGTCATGATACTTAGCGAATTTGACATAGAATATGTAGACATGAAAGCAATCAAAGGACGTCATAGAAAATCAGTTAGCTGAAGAACCATTATATGATAGTAATCCTCTCATATAAAATTTTATAGATGAATTAGTCTCCACTATCACTCCTGCAAGTCAATGAAATTTATACTTTGATGTATCATACAACCAACATGGTTAAGGGGAAGGAGTCCTATTTATCACACCTCAAGGAGATCACATACCAAAGTCATATCAATTAGCATTTCCATGCACAAATAACATAGCTAAGTATGAAGAACTTATTACAAGACTAAGTATGGATACACAATAGAAAATTAAAGAGTTATAGGTCTATGGTGATTCACATCTAGTGGTTAGACAAGTCAATGATGATTAACAAAGGATGATAAATTTCTCTCATACAAGAGAATGGTTGATAGCTTCAAATAGTATTTCACTACTATCCCATTCAATCAAATACCTAGATTCAATAACAAGGTTGCATATGCTATGTAAACTATTGGGTCTCTCTTAGACATGCATCATAATAGTAATAGATGTGAGTTTTTTGTTGAGCAATTATTGGTTCCAACATTTAAGGTCCTCGAATCTGAATTTATGTGTGAAATTGTTGGTTCTAATTCCCCTTGGTACCATAAAATTTACACTTATCTACAAAATGGTACCATACCACCTAACCTTACCATGAACCTTAATAAAGCCTTTATATGTTGATCATCTCTCTTTACCATTATTGGTGATACCATTTACCAAAAGAGTCTCGATGGTACATTTCTTAGATCTCTCAACTCAAAAGAAGCTATAATTTATCTACATGAGGTACAAAAATGTGTTTGTGGATCACATTTCAATGGACCCACCCTTGCTAAGAAGCCATTGAGGAAAAAGTACTATTCACTTGCCAAGGATCAAGAGCCACACCAATTTTCTAATAATTTTTTATAGTTTCAACACCATAGCAATCTTATTCATGCACCAACACAAGAGTTACAACCTAACACTACACCATGGTCCTTTTCATGATAGGGAGTCAAACGCATAGGCAAGATCTCTCCCACATCCTCCAATGGACACAAGTTCATCATAACCATCACTGAGTATTTTACAAAGTGGATAAAATCCATCTCCCTCACCTACATTACTAGAAAATAAATATCTAAGTTTATCACAAACTATATAATTTATCAATATGGTGTCCCCCATGCCATCGTCACAAATAATGAAACACCCTTCAAAAATCAAGATGTCCAAAATATTTTCTCCCTATTTCATATCCAATATCACTTTTTCATGTTGTATTACCCCCAAGGAAATGGTCAAGCTAAATCGTTTAATAAAACTATCCTAAAAATCCTCAAGAATACAATTAATGACATTGGTCTTAATTGGAATTTCTAGCTTAATCCTTCCTTATGGGCCTACTGCACTAGTATTCAAATTCATATTGGTGCTACACCATATTCTCTAGTTTTTGGCATTGAGGAAATCTTGCCTATTAGGGTTGAACTTCCTTCAATAAGGGTGTCATTGCAACATCTTATCAAAAACCAATAGTATAGAATATCCAAATTACATGAGCTAGAATTGCTAGAGAAAATAAATCTCAGTGGACTTAATCATCTCTAATCTTACCAAAATCATCTTCATCATACTTATAACAAGAATATCAAGAAAATAAATTCCAAGTAGGTTATCTAGTCCTCAACAAAAAATAGAAGAATCAACTAGATCAAGACAACAAGGGAAAATTTAAACCAAATTGGTTGGGACCATTTGTAGTCACAATGAGCTATGAATTAGGAGCCTATCAACTAGATATGCTTTAAGGTGATACCTTACAATATCTCATCAATAATATTCATCTCAAGCAGTTCTACACTTAAACCCATTGAGGTGTGTCATCAAAATCCAAAATATCCAAAAAAATGGAAAAAAATAGTAAAGATAAAAAATTTCCTCTAGTGAAAACCACTTTGATGGTGCTTGGACTACCTTGGTGAAAACATAGAAAACATGCACCATGTGTAATGAGAACCATCTACCATCTATTTTTTGTTCCATCCATAATAAATCTAGAATTTTCTTCATATTCTTTTTTTTTTAAATAAAAGGGGTGAGGCCACTGAAAATTTTCCTTCATATTCATCCATCCATCTACCATATTTTTGCCTATATGCACCTAGTATTGCTTGATAATTTACTAGTATCTATCATTACCCATATTACCTAATGTCATCCTAGGGTCACCTCATCTAGTCCATAATAAAATGATGCTACATCTAATTGGGGGATTTTTTCTAAACCTAGTAGTTGGATTAGATCCTTATTCAATACCTTAAATATGAAAATCCAAAAAAATACAAATAGTCAAAAATCCAAAAACATCCAAATAGTCAAAATTTTAAAAAATTAGATAATCCAAAATTTTAAAAATATTCAAATAACCCAAAACTCAAAAACATCCAAATAGTTTGAAAAAAAAAAAACCTCAATATTCCAAAATCCAAAAAATAGATATTTAAAAAATTAAAATGCATTCAAATATCTCAAAAAGTTCAAAAAAAACCTCAAATATATCCAACAAAGTTTAAAAACATTCAAAAAGAAAAAAAAATCACCAAAAAAAATCAACACAACTCACCCATCCATAATAAAATCATCATACATAATAGGATTATCATCACACTCATCTTTAACAAAGTAAACAAAAGCAAATGTGACAATGATCAAAACTAGAACATTTATGAAAACTTACAAGCATTGATCATTGTCAAAAAAATCCACTACCTACATATCAATTACCTAAAGAATCTAATTTAACATCCAACATCATTAAACCTTAATGGATATATCGTTCTCAAGAGATATGATGGATTTGATATATTTTTCAATTGATCTTTTCTTTTGATTTATCTTTTTTCTCATTTCATCGCTTATGTGAAGCCACCTTAATCTTCAATACCTTGGTGTTCCTAGAGGAGTATAGAATGGGCCATAGTCATTTCTTTCATTTATTGTGTTTGTGGGACTTTCTTGTAATACTACCAAGGTGAATACTTGCCTTGTGTGTGTATGGATAGTTTCAAGCAATACAAATGACCTTTGCATATTACATTATTTTTACTTTTTGTGTATAGGCCTTACTTGCTTTGAGCTTCATTCTCTCACATGATAAATTTTTATTTTTTCAATGTCATGTATGAACAAGGACACTCCTATTTTTTTGCAAAGTCAAACTCCATGTAAAGATATGATGCCACCCAGGTTCTCCATACCTTGGTGCATAATGTCTACTTGCTATATCAAAATAAGGATTTCTCTCCACATTTATTGGCATAACCAAAATTAAAAGAAAAATCAATTTTCTCATCTTATTTTTCAATCATAAATCCAAAATCATTAGCCCAATAACTATAGATTTCATTGATATTGATCAACATCATCCATACATATCTATCTATCCATCTAATCATCTATCTGTTTATCCATCATTATCCAAAATCATTTCTTCTATCCTACTCATCAGACTAACTATTATATCCAAGTGTCATGACACAAAAAAAATCATCGCATCCTTCATCCACAAAGAATTAGTACCATCAAAACATCACATCCTACATCCATAATCATGACATCATTATATAGTCATCATATGCACCATTAAAAATAAATAAAAATCATAGCATCACATCATGTCATCAACTAATCTAAGAATCATCATTAATCCATCCATCATATTTATCAAATCAAATAGAAATCATTATATGTATACATAAAATTATATAGACATCCATCACATGAAAATAAAAACGTCAGAATCTCATTTCATCACATATATATTAAAAAAACATGTCATGATCAAAGTTCATATATATGAATGTTTGTACAAGAGGATACCAAGATCCATGAATATATATACATCTTCCCGCAAGCATATAAAAATGTTTCTACATCAAAATAATTATACAATCATATATACATCATATCTACATAGAACTCCCTCTCTCCTCCTTCCAATCAAGAGAAGGTAGATGAGGAGGAGAAACAATATGCATAACACCATGGTGTGCCCCTGGATCTTGTCTTGCTGATTGCATTGGTTGTATTGGTTGGGTGGAACCAATGGTGAAAACCCCACTGATCCTCCATTTGATCATCCAATGGACCCTCCATCTCTCCTTGTCATACTCCTCATCGAGAACCTAGGGGCTCTCCTCTTGAATTGCATCACTACCTCATATAAGGTTTGGTAATAGGCGGCCTCTTATGTCAATATATTTATATCCTCCACATATCAATCCATGAAGATGACTACACCTACTCCTGCTCCTCCACCCCTACCCACTGCCTCCAATTCTTGTTTGCGTGCTCTCTCCATGTCTTGCTTAGTAGTCACCTGAGCTACTTGTACCTCTATATATTGGTGTTAAGCTATCTTGTCATCTCACTTAGATATCCTTTGAGCTAGATGAATTGAGATGTTGTCCTTCTTTGATCGGTACCCATCTCTCTACAAGCCTAGTATTGCTTTGATAGTGCCACTTCGTTGACCATCATCTCCCACACTAACCATTATCTCCCCTTTGTTGACTTCCTCTCATTACCACTACCACTTTCATTTGTCATCTCCTTGAGCTCCAACCTCACCTTGATCAAGACTTCCCTCTCCTCTACCTCCACCACTACCACTTGATGCCTCCACCCATTGCATCACTCAGTAACCCCTACCTAGCTCTGCCTCCCATATCCATCTTCACACTACCCCACCATCTAGGTGTGTGAATCTAAGTGGTCTCTACACTCACCACAATAAGTCATACTTGAGGGTAGTACCTACATCTTGTACTACTATTTTCCATGCTCACTACATAAGAAATAGGTTCACAAACTCTATCATTACTACTCGAGGGTTGGCCATAGATCCCCACTCCCTGATATCTCGTTGGGTGTGAGTAAACATAGGTAAATCTTGGGAGACATCCTAGGTCTCCCAAAATTGTCTTTTGACCTTGTCAAGATATCATTCCAATATATGTGGTGTCCACCCAATCAGCCACCTAGTTTGTCTACAAAAAGGTAGTTGCATGGGGTCCTCGTCCCATGCCTCACACAAAAACCATGACCTCCAAGTGAAATCATCCATGTCATATATGCATATCCTCCAATAATCCAGGCCTCACAACTAGCACTAAGTCAACAAGGAATCATAAGAATACACATAGGGATCCCTCACATGTCGAGAAACATGTCCCAATAGTTGTGTGAAAAAAATATGCTCCCACGCCCATACATGAAGTAGTGTAACCACAACTAATAAACTAATAGAATGTCTATACACCACCTAGTGAATATCATGGTAAAGATGAGAAAGTGCACATGGCCCCCAAGAATAGACAACTGGATATGCCATCATCCACTAAAGGATGTGGCCCCAACCAACTGAAAGGCCTCATGATCTATGATCTATAACAATAAATTCACATATCAACTCTCCAAATACTAAGGGGAAATCATCATAGATCCTTGCTCCTTGTCTCAAGTCCATCTCTCTATCATCAATGACAAAGTCATCATCATGGAAGAATCATTTCAAAGCCTCCTCAACACTATTGGTATCATACACTACTCAAACACCATCAATCAAGATACTCAAGATCCTCCATATGTCCTCAAGTGTAATGCTAGCCTTCCCAATCAAAATTTTGAATGAGGATGTCTCACTATGCCACCTCTAAATGAGGGTGGTCATAAATGCCTTATGTTCTCGAATCTCTAGCATGAATGCCACATAGTATAATAATATGACAACCAAAAACTCTATATCCATCTCGCTAAGATGGTAAATCCTCTACAACACTATCGAATGAAGCTCCCTCGACAGGGTAGGATCTAGAGTAATCTATAAACATAGCACACGAAATGTCAATTTGACAAAAACTTAGAAAAAATATCAAAATTTGCAGTGTACTTTGTTTCAAATGCGACCTAATAGAGTTTTTTCCAGTCAATTGCAACCTAGAAAATTAAAATATTCAACCTTCCTAATCATTTGTGAACTCTTTTTCAAAAGTGTCACTTTAACTAAACCAAATGCGAGCCATTTTTCAAAAGGGGTCATAATAGAAACATCGTATGTGAACCTAAAATTAGAATCATCACACTTTTTCAAATGTGACTCAAAATATTCAAAAGAATCATGTTGGGTTTCAAGTGTGCCACGTTGGGTTTCAAAAGTGTCAATCCTAGATCGACGCATCTAATTGACATCCTAGACCTAGCATTTATTGCATCAAAATTGATGACTAGGAACAAAAGGGTTCGATACATACTGCTTGAGGTGATCTAACTGGCCTTTGGTATTGTTGCACTTGATCTCCATGGTGAACACACATGGAATACCAACCATCTTTGTAGAAGCTTTACGCTCAAATCTCTCTCAAAGCTCTCAAATTTTTTAACTAGGAGGGTGCAAATGACTTGAAAATGACCCTCAAGAGGCTATTTATAGACTTTCAAACCTTATATTCTCTCCATCCCACCCACTGCATTTTATTTTCATCATGACCAAACTATCTCAAGATCAATTTGCTTGCCAACCTGAATTTGATTTTAATCCCCATCTTCATTGAACCAGTTTATCTATCATGAGCTCGACCCAAAACATATTTTTTTTGGTCGATCTCTTGAGGGTGAAACTTACCATACAATCATAATCTCTATGAATGATAGGTCATAGTGGGCATCATTATCACCAATGTTTTCCATATCAACAACATTTATTTAAAACAACGTAACCGGGTACATTGTCTCAAAGAGGAAAACATGTAGACACCTAAAAATTATCTAGCACATTCTTCTAATTCATCATTTCTTTATGTCATAATATAACATGCATTCTTCTAGTTCATCATTTTTAATCATTCACTCATCACCCCTTTCTTAATTATTAATTAAATAATTTCCAATTATTTGATTAAACTAATCTAGTTCCCCCATTAATTAAATAGTTTTGAATTATTTAATTATTTTATCATTTTTCCCTCCATATTTTTTATTAAATAATTTTTAATTATTTAATTAAAGATTATCTATTCTTTCTTATCCTCATAATTAAATAATTTATTAATATTTTAATTAGATAATTATTCCTCCAAGGTTAAATAAAATATTTAATTTATTAGTTGCACATTCCTCCAAAAATAAATTAAATATTTATTTTATTTATTTCCTAATAATAACATGTCCTAGCTTTATTCTTCTAAATTTATAAACCCTAAATTTAGAGACCAGGATAAATTTAGGGATCATTCCTAAAAATAGTGAGAAAACTTCAGTTCAAATCACTTCATCTTTCCATACAAACCCATACACACTTCTTGATCTCTCATTCATCCTCATCCATCAATCCGATCTCACATCTCACATTGTTGATCTCACATATTGAAATCCTATAAATCAAATATAATTTGATTATTCAATATCCTCTTCAAGTTGGAATCCAATATCCTATAGCACATCATCATCAATCTTGCTTTTGCACAACAAGGTTATGTTAAGTTTATGAACAATACACATATCATATCAAGAAGCATAATCTTATACTTTTGAAAATGGAGTAAGGCTTGGCATTTTCTATTGAGATAAAGTAGGTTAGATTATCTTAGTTTGATTTGCATTCTTGTTATTTGTTTTTCTCATTTGATTATTACTATTGCTTCATTCATAATAGGTCTATTTGTCATTGAATTTATGATTATTGATTTTATCTTCATTTGATATTGAATCCTTTCATTATTTGATTTATTTCTATTCACAACAATCTTCTATGGCGAAAGTGGCAAGCCACTATAATATATTATATATATAAATAGGATAATAAAAAATATGGTTCTAAAGAGCATATCGGTAGGAAAGAACCAGTAAGAAAACCTTCGGTTATAGCTCAAAATTGATAAAGATTACCAGTTCGATTTCACAGATTATAATAAGCATGTTGATAATTAAAAATTCAGCATTTTGTTCCCAAAACACCTACCCAAAGGCTATCCTATTAAATCCCTTTAAAAAACACAAAATCTACCCTATGATTTTAATAAAAAAAGCCCACAAAATACTGATTTTACATTTTCATAGACTCCCCATTAGTTGAATTTTCATCCTGCATCTCTAGACCCTCTACCAGCTGAAGACCTCTCTCAAAAACCCTTTTGCTTCCAACAGAAGCTCTGTGGAATTGCATATGTGAGGCTAGCCTTGTATTGACCATGCTTGTATTCGCCTAAGCTCTGCTTGAAGTCTAATTGTAAACATTTTGTACTTGAATTGGGCCATGGGCAGGTGAATTAACTTTGAGTTGCAAATCCAACTGCAAACCGTTGTTTAGTGGAGGTGAAACATACACTCGAAGGAACGCCAAAGCATAGTATTTTTCTTTAATCTCCAACTCCATTACAAAGCATATAGAATGCTGGTTTTTCCTTAAGGCACGTAGCAGAATGTTGTCATTTTGTATTGTAAAGCAAGCCTAATAGCATCAAAAATCTCTTCAAAGCCTTGTCATCTTTGCATAAAAACCCTTGGAAACAAGCCACCAATAAACCCTTCCCCACTGAAGAAATTGTATTGTTGCACAACACGGAGAATGGAATTGTCTAAAAATCTTACAAAATATCATGTGGGTGATTTTTTTATGGTCCAACCCTTTCCCTTTCTTAAAAAAATAAAAATAATTTAGAAACTAGATGGGAAAAAGCAAGAGGGCGCCATAAATAAATTCAAATAGAAGTATGATTAAAAGAATGTATTACCTTAATTCAACAATCTCTTTATATAAGGATTTTGGAAGTGCAAAATTTAAGATTTTAAAAAATATCTTCATACAAACTTCATCACCATCATTTAAATCTATTCGCATAAGGCAAGTGTTCTAGCTTGGAATGAAGGACCTTAATTCAAATATGCTCAATAATTTTTACCTTCAAAAACTTATTTTTGTCTCGTCCCAAAAATTATCAATTTGTGGAATCACTTCCCCGAGATTATCAATTTGTTTATCTTCACCTAAAGGAAAAGATCCTATAATATCTTCAATTTGAGTAAGTTGAAAGGGAGCTGATTTGTTTTTCTAAATGTGGATGTTTAGACTTAATCTTATATCCATTTTTGAAGGATCATATAATTCAAGACCCTTTGTCTCTCCTCCATATCCTATAAAAGTGCATTTAAAGAAAGTTGGATCAAGTTTATTTCTTTTATTTTTTGAAATGAAAATAGAACTTATAAAAATTATTAAGTGATAATAATTTGGTTTCTTTGATCTACATTTCTAAAAGTGTTGAAAGATTTAATGTATTTGAAGGAACCTTATTTAATGTATGAATAAATAAATTCATAGCCTCAATCCATAAAATTTTAGGTGCATTCATGGAATGCATTATGAATCCAACCATTTTCATGATTGTTTGGTTTTTCCTTTCCAATACACTATTTTTCCAAGAGGAATCGTAAGTTGTGAGATCACTTTGAATCCCAAATAAGATACAATTATTTTAATTCTTATTTATATTTTTAATCTTATTCTTAGTTCTTAATATTTTTAATTTAGATTGGATAGATTTTTATCAAGGCTTTAAACTCTAGAGTCAATTTTTTTTAAAAATTTATTAAGAATAATATATTATAATAATAATAATTTTGTGGGTGGATGGGTGGGCTCCCCCTCGCCCCTCACATAGGCATTGGTTGTCCAGGGTGGACGTGAGGTGGTGGACAGATTGGACAGATAGCTTTCAGTTTTGGCTTGTTTTAGTCACATCAAACCTAAATTTGGTGGAATTCGGGTGTTCCTTGCTTGGTTTATCGGCTGTTTATTAGTTTGAAACTTCTGGAGTTGGTTTAGTGGCATGGTGGGCTCAGTTCCCATGGCGCCGCCTAGGTGACACGTCGGGCATGGCTACCCTTGTTCTGTTCGCGGATGTGCTGAGTGGAAATTGCCATTAATTGCATTGATTATGGTTCTAAGTTGGATGGCTAGTGACTGTATTTCTACTTATGCCAAGGACAGTTTTGCTTCGCCATAATTTTGTTCCGTATGCGATGTCTGACGGATCATTATTCAGGGTTTTTATTAAGTTTATGAAGTCCGTTCCTAAGCATGGGTTCTGCATTTTGGTTTTTGCCTTTGTGTTTTTGTTGCAGGGTGCGACTGGAAAATTCCTGACAATGGAGAGACAGTCGAAGTTGAAGTTTACCATTCTCATCTCGACGGAAGGGCTGGATTCCTTCGGTGTTGATACTCCTGTTTCATTAATGGCTTCGGAGAGGCAAATTGCCTTTCGTGAGGTCACGGACCAGCGACTAAAGCGCATCTTGCTCGTGGATGATCCAGCATCGGTTGCTGCTGTGAAGATGGTCCTTGGTAAAGGACACTTAGAAAGGAAAGAATTCGCCCGCGACAATGCTCAAATTTCATCTCAGTTTCTCGCCGTGCTCCTGGATCTTGATACCCCGAAGACAGTGGCCATGGAATTGATGGTGCGAATGTTCCGGGAAGACTTGCTTGGCGGCCTCGAAATGACTTTGAAGGCGGCTTTTATTGGTAAGGGTATCCCGCGTCCTGCAGACCTAGCTTCCCTATGGGAATCTGATGAAGCGGTCAAGGTTTATCCTTTTCTTCTGGATCTCAAAGGACCCGCATTATCACGGCACCGAAAGCTTGCAGATGTGGCAGTGGAGTTTCTAAAATGAAAATTGAAGATAGTGTCGGTGGATGGAATAGAATGGCTGGAAGGTTTCATTTGTTTTGCAGAGGTAAATGGTTTCTGGTGAATTAGTGGGGTATTTGTTGTTGCCCGTCTGGTTTCTGCTAGCTCTTGTCTCGGTATTCTCTGTATCTTCGAACTTGAGCTATGGTTTTTTGGCTGTTGTGGAGGTTAGGCCTATGTTTTATCTCCTTCGTTTCGTTACTTTTCCTGTTTTGGAACTGTATGGAGTTCATCCTTGTTAGCTCCTTTTTGGCTGTTTGATGGTTATCACTGAAATATTTCCTACCTAGCAGACGACTGTAAATTTCTTTAAATATCTATAAAAATATCACCTTACGGATCAAATATATATATATATATATATATATATATATATATATATATATATATTATAATAATTTTAATATATTCTTTAATAAATTTTAAGATATGAAGATACATAATTAGAGAAATCACTTTTAAATGTTCCATTAGGTCACTATGGACTAATTCTATGAGTTAGATAAATTGTTGACATAAATTTTGTTAAACAGTAATGTGTCTTTACTAGTAAGTACCCTTCACATGTTTCTAATTATCTTTCATATCACATTTGAAATTCATCGTTTGATTAATTGGAAGATAGGATTTGTTTTCAAATGAATACCTTTGGATTATAATGGATTTATTTTTATATTTATTAATTCAACTATCTTTAAGAAGAATGCTTTTAAAAAAAGATTTTTTTTATTGTAGAAATAAATTGAGCATCTCTTATGAATTTATTTGAATTTATTTATTTTTCCTAACATTCGTGCTTCGTAGGGAATTATATTTTAGATTAAAAAAATTAATTATATTTTATTTATCATTTAATTTTTCACTCATGTATGTGATATATTTTGGTGCATCACCATCTAAAATGCACTCATTATCATTAGATGTAAAGAGATTAGTATAAGAAAAAAATTTCATTTTTTTTTAAATTGATTCTAATTTTGATTTTGATTTAAATATTTTAAAGTTTTTATTAATAAATAACAATCCTCTTCTCCATGATCCATTCTACCACATTTTTTTATATTTTTCAAGGTTTTTTTTAATGACTTTTAAAGAATTTTTAAAAAATAAGATGATTAATTTGGATATTACATGTTTTTTTTTTTAAATGATTTGTTTTCTATTGAATGAAAAAAAATTGGATTTTTTTTTTTGGAATTCAAATTTGGCATTATTTCTATTTTTTGGGCAACAAAAGGAGAGTGTTGAAAGATTAAGAATGCCCTATTGATTTTGATATTTACAGTTTAAGATTTTTTTTTTTTAAATTTCTTTTACAAATATTCATTTGAAAAAAGTAAATAATTTGATCTTTGATTTTTTTATAGTTGTAACCATCTAATTGTCATGTTTTCATCTTGACAAGATATTTTATTATTTTTCATCACCTTTTATAGGAGTAGCAAAATTCAAATAATTAGCTTGATAATTTGAGAGTATAGTACCCTCATGCATGGTTTCAAAGAGTTTGCATATCTTCACTAGAAGATTCTAGACTTCTAATATGAAGAGAAAATTCATCTTCAATACTTCTCAAAATGATCAATATTTATTCTTTGATTTAGTTAGAGTGCATTTATAAGATTTGTACTTACATGTATACTAAAAGAATATATTTCGGAGACATTTACAATAAATCTAATGTTGAATATTTTTTCATATAGAATTGTTGTTCACATTAAACATATGAATTTAATCAATAAAAAATATGTGAAACATCATTAAAAATCAATTCAACTTTTTTAGGCAAGTTGCTACCTTAGGGGTACTTCCCTTTATATTAACATATAGAAAAACCAAATGTATATCCTCTATGAGGTAGATAATAAATATAATCCAGGAGTATTGACACCATTGGCTTATGGAATGAAAGGAATATAAACCATATTCCATTTTCAAGAGCATTTTTAGCTGTGGTGGAATAAAAGCTTCTCATGGTGTCCAATAAAGTAAGAGAAGGATTTCATGTTGTTTCATTCAATCCCTTGAAAAAATTATAATCACTTGTTTTAAATCTTCACTTGAATTTAATCAATAAAAAAGTTGTGAGACATCATTAAAAATAAATTCAATTTTTTTAGGCAAGTTTCTACCTTAGGGGTACTTCCCTTTATATAAAAGTATAGAAAAATCAAATGTATATCCTCTATGAGGTAGAGAATAAATATAATCTACGAGTATTGGCTACTATTGTCTTATGGAATGGAAGTAATATAAGACCATATTCCATTTCCAAGAGCCTTTCTAGTTATGGTGGAATAGAAGCTTCTCATGGTGTCCAATTTTTGGGTGAATATTTTTTAATCAACTAACTGATGAAAAAATGGTTATATTAGCCACAATATAATGAGATAAAATCTCTCCTCTTAGAAAGGGGAGGCTCCCTTCTTATCGCTAACTATAATCAACCAGTAATTAACTAAGATTATTTACACTAAAACTATCCATGGGATATTTTCATATCATCTCTCTTATTTCAGAATAGATGTTCTCTTACAAACTTACAATAACAATCCCCTGATTCTTACAGTATGTAACGAACCACAAACTACTAATTGGAGCAATAATAGCCAATATCCAATTTAGTTAAATGAAAGAGTAACTAAAAAGATACCAGCAAATGTTAATATCAAGAAACCCACAAAAGAAAAAAGAATTTTGTTGCCTCTTATGCTAATTAGAAAAACAAAAAGTATGGGATATGATGCAACCCAAAGTCTTCATTGTATGCCAAGATAAGATCAAGATAAGATCAACAATCATAGACAATAGCTCGCAACCCAAAGTCTTCAAGTTAATTTCCAATCATGAACATAAACAAAAATTCCAAAGATGATATCATAGCTCAAAGACTACAAAATCAAATTTAGAGTACCTTCTAGAACATTTGATTCCATGCCATGATTCAATCATATACACAAGAGAATGCAATAGAAAAGACTTAAGAAAAATTCCAATACACCACAAGCTCTTGATTCAAGACAAATATTGAATGCCAACTTACTTTCTTTATATTTATTGAATTTTATTTACACTTTGAACATGAAGTTTCAATGCACCACTAGTACAAAAACAACAATATATGATTAAAAAATCTACTTAAAACTGCATATAAATGACCAAACATGATCACGTTATCATTAGCAATTTATTGTCAATCATTTATAATGCGAATGAATTGATGAATAAACTATTTTTAGTCATTTATTGGTTGTTTTGATTGACCAATTTAGTAGTATATTTAGTCATTGATTGTTGTAATTTGGTCACTTATTTAGTCATTTTTTATTTACTGATATATTTAGTTGTTGATTTAGTCATTGATTACTGTAATTTGGTCACTTATTTAGTCATTTTTTATTCATTGGTATATTTAACTGGTCACTAATTTAGTCATTGATTGTTGTAAGCTAGTCACTTATTTAGTCATTTTTATTCATTGATATATTTAGTTGTTAATTTAGTCATTGATTGTTGTTAACTGGTCACTTATTTAGTCATTTTTTATTCACTAATTTCTGTGCATTGGTAGTATATTTAGTCATTAATTTTAATCATCATTTTGATCAATTTGGTAGTTTATTTAGTCATTTTTATTAATTGATTTCACTGGTCATATATTTAGTCATATTTATTCACTATTCATTGATTTCTATCAATTGGTAGTATATTTAGTTAGTTTAATTATTAACTGGCATCAATTAGTAGTAGATTTAGTCATTTTAATTGACTGATATTTGAGGATTTAAACATTAAACATAGAAATACACATCAATCATCAATTGCACACAATAAGATAGCCATTAATAAGGAAAAATCATAGAACTTTATTAACAGAAAGGTGTTCTTACAGCTTGCACAAGTATGAAATATCTATCTTGCTTGAAAAATGTTTAGAAATAGAGTATTACAATTTTTATTTTTAGTCACAAGACTGAAAATATGAGTTACAATGCACATAAATGACAAGAAATAAACTTCTGCAATAATGGAAACGTATGCTTAGAGCCCTTCAATGAAAGCACATGTCCCTTTCATCTCTTAAAACTTCTACAACGTAAGAAATCTTCTTGGAGCAAGTTGTAACATGTAGAATCCAAGAAGGAGAGTGTTGATCATGTCCCATATATGAAGCTCTCTCCTTTAATGCAGTCAATAATAACCCTAGAATCTTTCCTCCTTTATATGCAATGTGCCATCTAATATGAGTAATAGGGTGTTGCCTTTTCTACCATGAATGAAGCTTGTCTCAATACAACCAACAAATTTACTTTTATTCTCAATTGAGAAAGAATAAAAGTGCATTGTATATTGCAAGTTTACAAAAGTAAGTCCAAACACAACAAAAATATAAATCAATTTAAAAATTGTAGCCTTGTCAACAAATGCCTTAAACAAAGTGTTCAACATAGGCCTAAAATATGCATATTGAACTCTTGATTTCAAAACCTTGTTCAAAGTTTAAGAAAGGTGATACACTCAGATTATAGAATGAATTTGACATTATAGAATGAAGGCTATCAACACTAACCAAATTGAAACAACATTATCAACAAAAATTTCCTGGAAACCAAGCCCAAGAATGCCATCAAACTTAGACAACAAAAATGTCAACCCTGGTTGATGTGTTGTCTCAATAAAGATCTGCGCCATGAAAGAATCCATTTATACATAAATTTCAAATTAAGTTGATGAGAAAATATCTTTGATATCCAATTGGGAAGCCTTAACATAAAAAAATTACTAACCTGATGCTTCACAACAAGTTTCCCAACTGTGACATCATCTTTACTTAAGAAACCAAATATTTATCCACTACCATATTGGATCTCACAGGATTCTCCTTCACAAACAACAAATGATATATATTAATTGTTTAGCAACTTCCTTAATATCCCCATGTAAGTAGACTAAACTAAGTGAGGTTGAGGGTTTGAAGTAGAGTACCATCTTCTTGGTATGTGCTTGACTTTGATGACTTGTATCTTGAATGAAAATAGTAAGCTAGTTGCACTGTAAAATCATTGTTAATCATTGTTACAAAAATAACCACAAAGTCCTCTTTAATTAATATAATCCTTCTAGATATTTCAAGACAAGATATTTCAGTTAATTTCTAAGAGAGCTAATTTCACTATCCAAACAACCATCAATCTATTTATTGTATATAATTTCCCAGAATTTAGAATTTGAATGTAATGAAACTAACCATAATTACCAAATATATGACACCAAAATGTAGTACAAAATGAATTGTTTGACATAATGCATCAAAGAGATGTCATCTCATGTAATGAAATGATATGATTTCATAATGTGCACAAAATGGATTTTGCAAGGAAGCTCTCAAAATATTTGAATTAATGAAGCACTCTAGAACACTGACATTGTAAGCTTTGCTTGTGTTCTAGATGCATGCAGTCATGCAGGTTTAGTGGATGAGGATTGCACATACTTCACACGTTAGTAACCCTTATTGCATTGCATATATAGTTGATCATTAGATGTGCATGGTTAGTTTCAATTAATTTCTAAGAGAGATAATTTCACTATACAAACAACCATCAATCTATTTACTGTATATAATTTCCCAAAATTTAGAATTTGAATGTAATGAAACTAACCATAATTACCAAATATATGACACCAAAATGTAGTACAAAATGATTGTTTGATAGAATGCATCAAAGAGATTTCATCTCATGGAATGAAATGATATGATTTCATAATGTGCACAAAATGGATTTTGCAAGGAAGCTCTCAAAATATTTGAATTAATGAAGCACTCTAGAACACTGACATTGTAATCTTTGCTTGTGTTCTAGATGCATGTAGTAATGCAGGTTTAGTGGATGAGGGTTGCACATACTTCACACGTCAATAACCCTTATTGCATTGCATATATAGTTGATCATTAGATGTGCATGGTTGAACTTCATGCTTGTGTTGACTATCTTGAGGACACCCTAAACACTATTACTAAGATGCCAATTAAACCTTTGGTGCCTATGGAACATATATGAATATAGGCTGAGTATTCCAGCAACACTGCTTTTTTAGTTGGATCCTAAAAATGCTACAACTTATGTTCTTCTCTAAAACATATGTGCAGAAGCGGGTAGGTGTGGTGAGGTTCAAATAGTAAGGAGATTTATGAAATATGGAGGAATAAAAAATATACCTACATGCAATTGGATTGAAGGGCATAAAATGGTACATGCTTTTTTGTGTAGGAGATAGATCACATCCACAAACATGGGAGAGTTATGCAAAATTGGAGAAATTGGCTTGGAAAATGAAAGTAGCAGGGTATTTACAGATTCAATACTTTTACTTAATGTTGTGGAATAGAAGAAAAAATAAAATCATTAAATACCACCATAGTGAAAAGTTAGCAATTGCATTTGGTTTGTTAAACATGGCCCCTGGTACAACTACTAGAGTTGTTAAGAACCTTTGAGTATGTTTTGATTTTCACACTACAATAATGCTAACCCATTGCAAGGTACAAACAAATGGAGGGCAAGACTACAATAGTGCTAGACTATATGAGTACTCCAAAAAGAGACATGGATTGGCAATGAAGTATTCCCACCAACTAAGGACCATACATCCCTGAACATGCAATGCATTAATGCATTGTCAAAATCCATGCATGCACTCTATTACAACTAAGCTCTAAGCTTCCATATGCAAGTTATATGTTCTCCCTTATTTCCATAATCTATGTATACTAGCTAATTACACTTCACTACTATTCTAACCAGCTTCTATCAAATAGGTAATGATTACCCTTATTTACATAATAAAACAACCATTACTTACTTGAATAGTACTTACTTGCATGTGGTTGCATAGCACTCACCTCGAGTTTTGTAATGCCCTGCCACATAACCCTAGAGAACGACACAAACACAACGGAAGTGTAGCAATTTTATTTTTTAAAGTGTAATATTAACATGTAATATAAACAATTACAATTTTCCAAAATATAAAATAAATAAATATATATTTAAATATATATATATACATATATATACATATATATTCATATATATACATATTTATATATATATTTTAAAATACACATATCAAAATTGAAGTCGAAATATTTAAAAAGGGTGAATGAATTAAGTTTCAAAGGTTGTGTTGTATTCACAGCGGCTCCCATATGGGGGTCGCGACTGTGTAGGTAGCCTGGGCGCTGCCTATGAAGGTAGGGCCAGCTGCCTCGTTTCCCTTATGGGGGTGGCTGTGGGGGTAGCCCCCAATGCCTTCCCCCAGTATTCATTGATATCTCATAAAAAAAAATTAAAACTTGCAATTTAAATAAAAATCGTTGTACAGAGATTCCTCAGATTGTATTTTTAAATTTTTATTTTTTTTTAGAATAAATTTCTACAAAAATTTCATTAAAATATCCATTTATATATATATATATATATGTATATGTGTATATTAAAATATATACGTATATATATATATATATATATATAAATTAATCAACATGAATGCCCCAATCAGGAAAATTATTTTCACAAAACTTTCTACAATAAGTATTTACAAAATTTCACAGAGGTTTTCAAATTTTCCCAGCAAAATAAAAATTAATTGGGAAAATAAAACAAAATGATAATTTTCTACATGTAGTTCGTTTCCAATACAATCAGAGGTTTTCTACAAATTTTATCAGGAAGATTGAAATCAATTCCTACAGAGATTTCCAAATTTCTCTATTTTTTTCCTTATGAGGTTTTCTATTGTTTAAAAACAATTTCCTACAGAGGCTCTCTGATTTCACTATAAAATTTTCTACAGAAGCTCTTAAAATTTTACACGAATTTTTTTTCCAAACACAGAAAGCTTTCAAATCTATAAAACAAATTAAAGCTTCTACACAAATATTTCTTATACAAACAATCTTTTCAATTTGTAAAACAATAGAAATAATTAAAGGAACCTATCTCCAAAAGATTGAGAAATTGAAGTTTGAAGAAGAGATATTCCTGTAGATACCAATTTCCAAAGCTTCCTCCAAAATATCACTTTTCCAAAAAGATGAAAACCAAAAACCAGAGCCTAGAATTTTCCTAAGAATCTCCTTTTCAATTTTTTTAACAACTTCCAAAAATATCTTTTCAATTCCCATGAAGTAACCTCTTTCCTTTTTCCTCTAAACCTCTCTAAGAACATATCCCAAGACACAAAATTAATGTCAATATGGAGCAACAAACACGATGGGAGGACTATCTCCATTTAGTGGAGTTTGCTTGGTATGCCTCCTTTCCAGGCATTAAATGGATGACTGTGTTAGACTCCTTTGAGTTAGGATCGGTTAGAGGATAGAGTTCTATTGGGTCCTGAGATGCTTCAGGATATGGAGCATTAGGTGATCTGTATCAGGGAACATTTGGTTGCTACACAAGATAGGTAGAAAAAGTATGTAGATACACATCGGGTGGATCGCCAGTTTACAGTAGGTGACCAAGTCTTTTTGCGAGTGCGTCCACAAAAGAGTCCAATCCGATATGGAAAGGGCTCTAAGATCGCACCTCACTTGTCGGGCCATTCGAGATTCTTGAGAAGATTGGGCCAGTAGCTTATCGCCTTGCTTTTCCACCCAATCTCTCATGCATACACGACGTATTTCATGTTTCAGTACTCAGGCCTTATCACCCAGATATATCTCACATCCTTGATTGGAATGCCTTACATGTAGAGGATGGGCAACTAGCTTTGGATTTTGTAGCCATCACACAACACATGAGACTCGCTCTCAAGGGTCGAGATATTGAGCAAGTTAGGGTCCAGTGGGATCCTAGAGATGATACTTTAGCTACCTGGGAGGATGCGACTAGGATGAGGGGGCTCTATCCCTATTTGTTCACAGGCTTCCAAGAGTAAGCCTGATCCGTGGGGGGGAGGATGTAGTACCTCTCTGATTTGCTTATGTTCTCAAACAGTTCTTTTACTTTGATAGACTATGATACTATGTTGTTATTTGATCACTGACATTGGAGCGATGATGGTTTTTATATTTTGATGTGATGGTACGCTATATGGATAATTATTGTTTGTGACATACTTTCTGGTTAGAGTAGTTGTTTATTTGAGTTGATATTGATATATTCTCATATGTATTTAATTGATGTTTTAGTTTCATCAGTTTTGATGTGACACTGTAGTGGTGAAGAGAACGAAATTGCATCACTTGCTTGTGAGCGCCCTGCGATTCCGCGATTTTCTCTTCATGGTGTGTTTGATTTATGATATATATACATGTACGACATATTTTTTTATTGCAGGATTGTAGGTACATGACATCGACTCCACTTGAATTCATAGGTTTGAGCGTGTCCATTGCCCAATGGAATAGTTGATTGGGAGATAGTAACGGTGTTTCCTTGTCAAACCACAATCCTAGACACAGTGTGTTGTCAGTTTTTGTTCAGTATGTTTTGTTGTCATGTTCTCCACATTTTCCTTGTTATTTATTTAATTATTTTTTAAGGTTTATTATATGGAAATTAATGTTAAATTAATACTTTATAATGGTTTTTAATGATTATTTAATTAATTTTGATTAATATTCTTAGAAGCTTTGTATTTAATTTAATTAAGTAAATTTAATTATTTTGTAAAGTAATATAATCCTTGAGATTAAATTTATTTTATAAGGCAATTAAATTAATTAGATTAAATTTAAATTAGAAATTATTATGTGAATTTGAATTATAAATTGCATAAAATCTTGTAATTATCAAGAGAGGAAATATCTTGAATTGGTTGAGAAGATATTTTAATTTTGACATGTGTGTTAGAAAATTAATTAATTACTGTTGTTGAGAATTTATTCTCAGAGAGAATATTTGCAATAACTGAAAAAGGAAAGAGGTTACTTCATGGGAATTGAAAAGATATTTTTGGAAGTTGTTAAAAAAATTGAAAAGGAGGTTCTCAGGAAAATTTTGGGCTCTGGTTTTTGGTTTTCATCTTTCTAGAAAAGTGATATTCTGGAGGAAGCTTTGGAAATTGGTATCTATAGGCAAAAATATTCTTCAAACTTCAATTTCTTAAGCTTCCAGAGACAGGTTCCTTTAATTATTTATATTGTTTTACAAATTGAAAAGATTGCCTATACAAGAAATATTTGTGTAGAAGCTTTAATTTATTTTATAGATTTGAAAGCTTTCTGTGTTTGGGAAAAAATGTCGTGTAAATTTTTAAGAGCTTTTGTAGAAAATTTTATAGTGAAATCAAAGAGCCTCTGTAGGAAATTATTTTTAAACAATAGAAAACCTCATAAGGAAAACCATAGAGAAATTTGGAAATCTCTTAGGAATTGATTTCAATCTTCTTGATAAAATTTGTAGAAAACCTCTGATTATATTGGAAACGAACTACCTGTAGAAGATTATCATTTTATTTTATTTTCCTAATTAATTTTTATTTTGCTGGGAAAATTGAAAACCTCTGTGAAATTTTGTAAATACTTACTGTAGAAAGTTTTTGTGAAAATAATTTGCATAATTGGAGCATTCATGTTGATTAATTTATATATATATATATATGTATATATTTTAATATACACATATACATATACAAATATATATATAAATGGATATTTTTATGAAATTTTTGTAGAAATTTATTTTGAAAAAAATATATATATTTAAAAATACAGTTTGAGGAATCTCCGTACAATGATTTTTATTTCAATTGCAAGTTTTAAAACAAAATTTATGAGATATCAATGTTTACGGGGGGAAGGCACTGGGGACTACCCCCATAGCCACCCCCATAAGGGAAACGACTATGGAGGCAGTCGGCGTTGCCTTCACAGGCAGCGCCCAGGCTGCCTACACAGTCGTGGCCCCCATATGGGAGCCGCTGTGAATATAGTGTAGCCTTTGAAACTTAATTCATTCACCCTTTTTAAATATTTTGATTTCAATTTTGATATGTGTATTTTAAAATATAAATATAAATATATATTTATATACATATATGTATATATATTAATATATATGTATATATATATATATTTAAATATATATTTATTTATTTTATATTTTGGAAAATTGTAATTGTTTATATTACATGTTAATATTACACTTTTTTTTAAAAAAAATTCTACGCTTTTGTTGTGTTTGTGTCGTTCTCTAGGGTTACGTGACGGGGCATTACAAGTTCAGCACAACTACTACTATGAATATCATGTGCATGCTCATCGAGTTCATCCTCGTAATCACTATCAACATTGGCATGAAGTTGTACAACTTTGTAGAGAGCTTTATTGATAGGGACTTTTTCTTTTCATTTTTCTTTCATATAACTACTTTGCATGTGGTTTAATCATCATGCAAAAATTAATATAATTCAAGTAAAAAATGCAAAAGCTATAATTTTTTGTCCAAAAGAACATTTTAAGCATGAAGAATGAAAAAAATTTGGGATAGATTAACTTACAACTTAAAGAATGCAAAAGCTATAATTTT
>VDFB02259778.1:0-25439 GCA_007258455.2 Sequoia sempervirens | reverse complement strand
TATGTGTGTTATTACCTTAGAGTCTTCTTTTGCAGGATGGTGGATATACAGGGACTTGTTTGCAGATTTGGGTTGCTATGTTGATAGCATGAAGTTCTACCTATGATAGTTTGTTTACCCTAGTTTGTGGTATGGATAGTTTTGGATGAGCTAGCAACTTGTTGTGGTTGCTATTCCAATTTTGGTATGAGTGTGGCAGTAACTCAGAGTCTTTTGTTATCATTTGAATTTGATGCTTGTGTTCATGTATAGATTGGTGCAGGTTTCAGTGACAGTTGATATGTTTCACCATGGCATGTTACTTGTCCTATCATGGGTAATATGATGTGAGGATTTCTTGCTTGAGATGGTGGTTATCATGGTTCCTTCTGCAGGTATCTTGTTGGAGCACAAAAGCATGTTGAAGAATCAATGGTACATGGTTGGCTAAGGGATGTTTATTCCTTGTTGAGATTTCCTATGGGTTGATTTACAATGTATAATGTCAAGTGGGAGAATGTTGGGATAAGGTGCCATTAACCTTGTAAATCCCAATATTGTATTTATTCCATTTATTATTTTTAATTTGTAATTACCCATAAGGGATGAATAAGTTTCACCGACAGTTTATTACAGAGTTACTTTTACTGCTCAAGGAATCTTGGTAAATAGTAAATGAGGTGAGGTGGAGAATCTTGGTGCCTATCTTTGGGAAATGTATTTTTGGGCTGTTATGACACATGTCATAAGTTTGTAAGAGCATATATGACAACTTACAACTGTCATAAGGTGTAAGAGATTCTATGACAACATATGACAGCTATTATTGTCTTGTAAGTTCCTATTCTTGGGTCTAGGCGCCTATATTGGGAAGATGCCTATGACAAGTGTAAGGGAATATGTAAGAAGATAATTTTGGTGTATCCCAAGATAGAAATATTGGATTTTATCCATCTCCCACGAATTCCTTTGGTGGGTACTCATTTTGTATAAATATGAGACTTGAGAGTGAAGTTGGTTAGAGAGAGAGAGAGAGTAACAAGAGTAACAGGGTGCTGCAGGATTGAAGACTCAAGAGGAGATTGGAAGTGGATGTATTGTAATCTTGTTTGAAGATAATACAACTTGGGCCTCTCTTCTTGGTGGAGTTTTTTCCCGCAAGGGTTTCTCCATGTAAACACTGTGTTATGAGTTTATTCTTCTGTTCCATTGCTACCTTGTGTTGTGAAATCTTGCATTCTTATGTTGCTGATTTGTGCCTCTTTGTTGCTGCTATCTTATGGTGATGTTATTGCTGTTATAAGTTCATCTAAGGTGGTTTTATCAAGCATTTTAGAGTGGCTGATTTTAGCATAATAAAGAAGTTGAATCTCTTCATGGTATTTCAAGGATTAAGAAAAGTTATTTACAGTTTTGCATACAATTTTCAGATTTCCATATTGTAGTAGTCAAAGCCTTGTATCTCACCAATTGGTATCATATCTTGGTGATTTGGTGATTAACAATTGGATTAGGGATTGTTCGTTTATTCCAACAATGGGACCCTCCAGTATTTACCTCAAACCCCACTAATGTATGTGGTAAACCAAATAATTAGAATCCCCCTCGTCCTTCCGCTAGTGCTTTAGTCACCTAGTGGCTTTTTTCATATTTTATGTTATCTTGCTCTAGGCTAATATCTTGTTTGGACTTTAGGAGTGTGGTTTTTTTCACCCACCTTTGTTTTGTGAACATATGTAACACTATTCTTTAAAGGGTAATATCAACACTATTCATCAAAAAAAATACTATTGTCATGTTAGCGATAATAGATTTCCACAATCCATGAAGATTATAGCTGAAAGTTTTTGAATTAGATTGTGTTGTATTTTTTCCACTATTGTCATGTAACCACTACATAATCTAACTTTGAGTGTTCCTCTGTGAACAACATTATCACTACTTTATAATTCTTTTTTAAGCTTAATTCAATTAAAAATAAATAAAAGTTCTGATAAAATACAACAAAATAGAAAAGCATGTACCAAAATTACATAATGAAAAATTTATGTGAGAAATTATAATTATCAAGTATCTATAAACTTTATCTCAAATCTATATAAATATTACTTTGCATTTAAAATTCCATACATCATCTACACCAAAAAGATATAGATAATTATCTTATTTTTATTAGTCAAAATTTAACCATTAAACTGAATAGCCATCCACAAATTAAACTCTGGAATTTTGATTGTCCATTTATCATACAAGATTCGACCACACACTTACTAATGCTTCCAATCATAAGGACCATTGCCTAAACTCCAAAAGAATGTGTTAGTTTCTTATTTGTACATGCTTTTTCTTCCTCTTATCAATACACGCTTGATTGAACAAACAAGTGAGACAAATTCAAGGAAACAGCCAAGAAAAATGAAATGTTTGTGGGCTTCTTATTATTATAGCAGTTGACCAGCAGGTGATGTGGAGCCCTTTCCAATCAGATTTCCTTACAAGTAAGGCTTTCAGATTCAAAATTCTAAAACATTGGACAAGCACGGATTGAAAGAAGTGATGATATGCCAATCTTAGTCATCATGCAACTAGATCTCTACGTCAAGATATTCAAACTAACTCGTTTGTGAGCTTGACATGCTTACGTTGATGTTTATGGGACGTTTTAACTTCATATTAATCATGCTTTTCGCCATGGGCCCTTTTTATGCCAATATGTCAAAGTAGTTGTTACAGTATCATGGATTGTGTGAGTTATATTTAGGTATCATTTTGTTTAATGGTCAAATAGTTAATAGTAATTTTATACGTCATTCACATTAAAAAATGGTAAATATTTGTCTTATTGTTAGTGGTCAAAATTGGTGTTGGTCGTTGAAATTGATGATGTTTAAAAACATCCACTTGATAGCTATGGCGCATAAGAAGAAATTTGACATGGATGGTCTTTAAAGTTATGTAGCATTATGTAAAAAGACGTTACTTTGTTTATCTTGGTGTTGTATAGAAGAGCATTTTTGGTTTTTTTGTAATTAAGAACTTATCAAGCTATTAATGGTGATCCATCAGCTTTTTGAATATTTCCTACAAGATCTTTATTAAGGTCATCATCATTTGAATGAAACCCATCAATCAATATGTAGTTAAGCATCAACAAACAAACTTCCTTGGTGATAGGTTCATCCTAGATAACCAGCTTGGGAAGCAATACAGTTGACTCAACAAACTACACGAGATGCCCTCTTGGTCAAGTTGGACCTTGACAAAGCCTATGATGCCAATTAGATGACCTTTCATAGAAAAATGTTGGTTGGCTTGGTTTTCGTCCTAAATTAATATTTCATGTGCAACTACTCTTTAATAACTCTAATGTTTGCCTTCTTGTCAATGAGGCCCTATCTTTTCAATCCCCCTCCAAATATACACAAGGCAAAATTTCCCCCCTTCCACCATTCCTTTACATCCTCTTAATTGATGCCCTTGGTTAGCTTCTATAATATGTCCACTCTCAACATCCAATCCATGACATCTCCCTCCCGTGCAATTCTCATGCCTTGAACTCCTATTTTGCTAATCATATTATGTTGTTAATCAAAAACTTAGCTGAACAAGTCTCTAATACTCCAAACATGCTTTGATCTCTTGTGTGTTGTGTTTTTTTGCCAATTGTCAATGCACAAACTAAAATACTTCATGATATATGTTTCTCCCTCATTAGTGGATGTCCAATTAATAGAATCTTCTAAAACATGGTGAAATCTCCAAATCCCTTGGCATCTCCTATGGGCTAGGGTTCACTCCCTTTGACATGTGAAAATAGTTTCTCAATAAAATGAAGATTATACTTCTCTCTTATCCCAAAGAAAGCTTCTAATAAGCTGAGTGAGTTTCTATATTCAAGTGGACAATAAGATTCTCCTTTTCATCTATGTTTATGTTTCTTCTACTTGGTTCCTCTCTAAGACATGCTACAAGCAACTCACTCAATTTATTAGAAGTACAAAAGAGGCATGTTGGTTTCTTCATGGACACGTTGTATATAGCCTAAGGATATTAGAGGTTTGGGCTTGATTGATCTTAACACCAAAGGCACTTACCTTAAATTGTTAAATGGATCCTTAGGGCCTTTCATGGTGATGCCCTATGGAAAGTGCTAATTACACACATTGCTACAATCTTTTCACTAAGAACATAATCCTTGTTTGGAAAGGTAAGTTCCTCTTGGCACCTTACTTCAATATGCATGACTCAATTCAACATTTAGAAGGATTGCTAAGTTTATCTATGCTTGATTGACTTGGTATGACTAGCCCTTGATACATGGAATAAGCTTCCCTATATCCTCCAACTAGTGGAACAAACTTATTCAAGTGGGTGGTTGACCTCTTGCTATTTGCAAATAATTCAAAGGAAACTCTCTTTTTAAACAAGGGACCCAAACTTGTAGAAATCTATGGGACCTCTCTAATCTCAAATAAAAACACCAAGGCAACTCCACATTGAATTTCAAACTACCTATTTTGATAGACGAATTGTGTTTGAAATTATCACCTTGGTCCAACCAGCTCTCTTGCTCAAGATGACTGCCTTTTATGCATGCAATTTCCTCAAGTACTAGAAGTGGCTAGATGTGAGTAAAATCTCTATCTTCCCTCTTATATTTATTTATAGTTCTATACTTTTCCCCCCTTTACTATGACCTAATTTACTAAATATCAAATAAAAGTGCTCTTTCTCTAACTCTAATTGGCATAAACTTAGCTCCTCCACGTGGAAATTTGAAGCAAAATACCAAGCTTGGCTCACAATCTGAAAGCTCCTTCACTCTAGGCTCCCCATTGGTAACTAATTCTGCTTCATTCAACCCCAACCCATTTCTAACTATTTTAAAAAAGAAAAGAAACTCTTAAGAATGGTCTTTGGTTTGACTTTTTCACCAAGCACACTTGGAATATAGGCCTGCCTCCTTCAATCATATTGTATCATGGAAAGCTATCCTTAGAGTTAATTTTTAAGAAAATTGAATGTCAAAAACTTGTACACAAACCATAATAAGACATATCTAGAAATTAAGATGTGTAGTTGATTTTTCTAATCTTATGTATCTCATTGAAATAATATCAATTTAATTCAACCTCAATTTTCAAATGGTGAAACTCCCCATGTTTCACAGATTTGAAACTCCCCATGTTTCACAGGACACCTCTTAGCAAACACATATACCTTGTCAAGCAAGCTTCCACTATCCAATCACAATTGGAAGGTAAAAAGAATCAAGAAATTTTCTATGAAGCTAGAAGAGATCACTATGAAGGTCGACAAGTTATCACCTAGCTCCTCCACGTGGAAATTTGAAGTTATCACTATGAATCCACTTTCAAGCTGATTGAAAGTCTAATTGGCATAAACTTAGCTCCTCCACGTGGAAATTTGAAGCAAAATACCAAACTTGGCTCACAATCTAAAAGCTCCTTCACTCTAGGCTCCCCATTGGTAACTAATTCTGCTTCATTCAACCCCAACCCATTTCTAACTATTTTTAAAAAGAAAAGAAACTCTTAAGAATGGTCTTTGGTTCGACTTTTTCACCAAGCACACTTGGAATATAGGCCTGCCTCCTTCAATCATATTGTATCATGGAAAGCTATCCTTAGATTTAATTTTTAAGAAAATTGTATGTCAAAAACTTGTACACAAACCATAAAAAGACATATCTAGAAATTAAGATGTGTAGTTGATTTTTCTTATCTTATATATCTCATTGAAATAATATCAATTTAATTCAACCTCAATTTTCAAATGGTGAAACTCCCCATGTTTCATAGGACACCTCTAAGCAAACACATATACCTTGTCAAGCAAGCTTCCACTATCCAATCACAATTGGAAGGTAAAAAGAATCAAGAAGTTGTCTATGAAGCTAGAAGAGATCACTATGAAGGTCGACAACTTATCACCAATTGACTCCAAGGTATATAACAATGGTTGACTTAACAAACTCAATTATAAGTTCATAATAAAGAATATTCAAACCTTTAGCCAACTGTAAAATATAAGGCATCTTTAGCTGTCGTTAAACCACAACCTTGAGATAAATATGCTCTTATTAATCAATTAATGAAAATAAAACCTCAAACCCCTTGAGCATGCAAGTGAGAATACAGGTATTGTGAACACTAATCCTTTTCACAAGGTAAACCCAATATCTTCCAACTTAAGATTGTGATTGACGATTCACATAATGCTTACCGCACACTCAACTTCACATCAATGGAGGAAAAAAAGGCTGTTGCATTCTTCTTAGCCCAAACCAGCTTGCATGTCCTTGTTTTTATCTCCACGTCTGCCCATACAAAGAGTCAATACAAGGTGTAATTTTTCAACAAGAATCTTCTCATAGTTAACATCAGCTTGAGTATTAGTCCACACAGCCTTCACTAATGTCCTAACAATTCCCCTAACTACTCAAATCCAAAGTGATGATTTTGACTATTATTCTTTTTCAAGCACACAATTTGTCATATCTCTCTTTCCCATTGCTGTTGGATCAAACTTTGTTCTGGGTGTTCCTGAGGAGAAAATATATAAATTCCAAAGGCCTGAAAGGGGTTTGTTGACTCTTGCTCCTGCACTGGTTATCTTTACAAGGGCTTAATTTCATTCATGACAAAATCCCAGACTATGTCTCTAGATTCAAAAAAATGGGGGTCTGCATTTACAACAGCATCCAAGCAGGCTGTAGCATCTACCACTTATTTTGAGACAGACAGCAGTAGCTTCAGGGAGCTTGTGCAGAAACTTACTGGTGTTCCAGAGGTGGGAAAGCTCCCTGCCATGATGCCTGCAAGAAATGAAAACCCAAGAAAAGGGAGTGCAGAAGCAGTATTCAAATCAGATGACAATTGGTGTGGGTTGATGAAGAGTGGGATTGAAATAGGTCCTCAGAAACCAGCCTTCAAGCTCCACCACAGAAGGCAATTTCAGAAGAAAGTGCAGATTAAACTGGGTCTGAGAAATGATCCTGACTCTGACAGCAATTTAGTAGGTGATGATTATAGGTTTTTACCGACTCTGATTCATAGCCCAATCACTCCACTTGGGCCTGGTGATCTGTTCACTCGTTCAGGTTATTGTTCCAGTTACAACCCATGCACTTCTTCTATCCCTACTTCCTGCAGTAAGTCCTCCTGTCTGGAAGAGGAAGGCCATGAATTCTGTTTAGAGGCTTCAGCAAACAGTCTGAAAAGTGAACCAAAGTTGCTTCCTCTGTTTCCTCTGCATTCTACAACACGACCCAGCACCTAATTGTTGTCTAAAATGTACAGACAACACCCACCATATTAGATTTTCATTTCAATGGCTTCCAAACATAGTTCTCCAAATACTGCACAACAGTAAGAACATTATGTTTGGGTGTAAGTCTGAGGAACATCTAGCCTTCATCCATGGCAGTTGCATCTTCCAAGTTTCTCTTTGTTTAGAGTAAATTGAAGATTTGGGTTTGATGCCAGTAAGATACCAAGTTCAGACTAAAGCAGTCAAGGGATTCTTTTCAAATCTTGTCTAGTTTTTGTTTAAATACCAGATTTTTTTTAGGTGGGTGATATGAAGATTGTTGCCTTTCTATTGGTTTAGCATCCCTAATGGTAGATCTGTAAACTTTTTTTATGGTAGATCTGTACAAAAAGTGTGAAAATTCTGGGTATCTATACTGTATTGGAGCTCTCTCTTCTGCTAAATATTGTTATGTACTCCATTTAGACATAATTATTCATGATTTACCAATATATCAGGAAATGTAATGTCAAAATGTGAAATACAATATCAATTAAAAAAAACAAAAAATAGTTTTGTTTTTATTTTTATTTTTTTTAAATCGTTTAATAATAAGTTTGTTTGTTTGTTTAAAAATATTTTTTATGATTTGTTTTAATGTTTTATTGTAGATTTAAATGCAAGTTAATAAAGTTGTATTTGAGGTGGCTCATTTATAGGAGCTTCTTGATCATTGGGTAATGTCTTTTGTTCTATTATTAAAGTTCCTTCGCCTCACTCTTTTTTTAAAGGTCACTTCCCTTCTCGTGGGCATCATCATGGATATAGCCTCTTTGCTCAAGGCAATTAAGAGAACTGCTCCCAGACTTCTCTCTTGACTGTGAGAAGGGTCATGGTCAATAGGGCTAGTCACGACATGCTCTTCAATACTACACCTTTCTGCCACTTGTGAGAGGAACTTATGGGTGGCATGTTGAAGGTGCTTTTGGACAGCTAATTTAATTCCAACAAATTCCTTCAGCTAGCTCTTACCATTTCCCCTATTCATGCAACTAAAGAAAATAATAAAGAAAAGGATACTGACAAGTGGGATATTCTCGTGGACGCTCCAAGTCTCATTGATGTATGGGGTAAACTAAATGACTAGGATCTTCCTTCCTCACCAATCACCCCTGCACTACTACCGCTCTAACTGTTTAGTGTCATGTATGGAATTTAAAGGTGTGACTAGTTCCATCCATTTTTTAGTGAATATGTATCACTATTTTATAAATGGTAATATAGACACTTATTCATCAAAATATAAAAATAATTAAATAATGTAGAGGAGAAATATAACTATTTTTTATTTTTAATTTTATATTTTATTTTATTTTGTATAGATGTTTTTTATATATAATTTTAATATATATTTTTTGTAATTCTAAACATAAACTCATCTTTTTTATTGTACTATATTTTATTTTATTACATATTTGATCTAATTTCTAATAATTTTCTCATCTTGAATGAAATTGTACTTGTGATTTTATTTTCTAAACTAAATTTAAATTTCATGTGATTTGCTCTTCAATTTTCAAGATTTGAATTCTTATTTTGTTGATAGTTAAAAAGTTTAAATTGTATCTAAGATTGTGTATATAAAGATATCATTATAAGATACTTTCACTCATTAGCTATCAATTAAGAGAAGAATCAAGCTTTAGTCATCATCCACTACCATCAAGCATTAACAACAATCCACTAAAAACTATTCACAA
Organism: Sequoia sempervirens; assembly: GCA_007258455.2. Classification (NCBI taxonomy): domain Eukaryota; kingdom Viridiplantae; phylum Streptophyta; class Pinopsida; order Cupressales; family Cupressaceae; genus Sequoia; species Sequoia sempervirens. Next base: position 16,428 of record VDFB02259778.1, on the reverse strand, counting down.
TCATTGTTAACTCAATGACCAAAAGTCTACTACAAATGCATCTATCAAACATGGTGACACACCTTCCTACATTAATCTTCAACAACATTCAACTATCAACTTACCAATATTTATCGTCACTATTTACATGGATATTCATTGTCACCCTTATGTGTCTTTACTTTCGTTAACTCAACCTAGAAGTTTGAATAAGAGTTAAGAAAGTTTCACACTTCAACGCTTACATACCAAGCTCCTAACATATTTTTCACCACACTGCAGTGCGCCTGGTAAACTTTTTTGACCACAAGTTTGGGGGGAGACTAGACCTCGCGACCTCTTGCTTGCAACATAATGCTTTAGCCAATCGAGCTAGGCACCCCGTCCCACTCTAACTCTTATATATTTAAAGTTATGAATTTTAATAATTTAGACCATTAATTAGATCTCATTTATATTTCTATTCTCTAACTTTTATATATCTAATGTTAATGACTTTTAATAATTTAGACCATTAATTATATCTCATTTATATTTGTAGGGAAGTGAAAGGTTTTTTTTTTCAAATAATTAGTTGTTGAATATCGCCATTGATTTTTGTTGTAATGCAATATATAAATGGTCATGCAAGTGGAATTTTAAATGGTAGGATAATTAGTACACTAAATCTTATCTTCTCTTTTGTTTAGATTAGAAAGAAAGTTTACCATAGTACAATTGTCAACATAAAAGCTTAAATATGTAATGTTAATATGTTAATATGTTATTATTTTTTGATATTTTTTATTAATGTGAGATAAACCTTATTACAACCAAATTATCTATTACTTAAGTATTTGTTAATTATGTTGTAAAGAAATAAAATATTTTCTTCCAAATAAAATATTTGGGTTACTAAATAAATTAATAATAATCAAATAATTAATTTAGATAAAATGAATTGAGTTAAAAAATATTTGAAATAAACTATTGAAGTGAATGTGAAAAGTAAATAAATAAAGGGTATTTAGTTTAAAATTTGATATAGATATATGTTGCGGTAGACAATTGGAAGTTAATTAGTTGTGTAAGAAAATAAGATTGATTAGATGAATATTTTGTATCTTGAAAATTGATTGTTTGATGTTCAAAGTTACTTTTGTAAGGAAAATCAGATGTGGAAACAATTCTCCTAACGTCAATACCTAAGGGAAGAATGCATATATACTTTTAAATTTTACAATTACAGTCCAATTAAGATGCACATGAAAGAGATTACTGAAACAGAGTAATAGAAAACCACACATGAACACTAGATATACGTGCAAAAACCCTTACAGGAGAAAAACCCACCACACCAAGAGAAATCACTTTGTATTACAGTAATCAAGATTACATACAAATGTCAGACTTATCTTTCTGATGTTCTACTACAACAGCTTTCACTATGATCAATCTTTTATAGGAACTTTCAAGTTACAGGCTTCACAACATAGAAATCATCCACTGATCATACACAGTACTATTCATCCAATTGTTGATCGAACCAACCGAACCGAACCAGAATCTGCAATCACTGAGTATAACCATGTCGATCTCTATCTGTCGAGCTTCCTTACAGAACTGTCACAACGAACAATCTTCCAACTATTTAGATTCGGCTTCTCCTATTGGTCCACGAGACTCCACATAAGACGGTCAAACAGTCAACAAAGTTTCAAGCTTTGTTGGCATCTTGGTGAGACACTAACAGTGTCTCCCCGATGCCCAAAAGCTTCATATCGATGTCGCCAAGAGTTATCGTTATCACTAAGATGTTCTATCGAGCTTTCATGTGTTACACCGAAACACCAAGCAGTCGGTAAGACCTATCGCTTTCGCCAAGAGATCATAGTGAGGTCCTAAAGTCTCATAGATGTGAGTTTACCATTCAGCAAGAGTATCATTCTTCACCAGGACCTCACGTCGAGTCATCAAGGGTTATACAGAAGTCACATGTTATACCAAGCTCCAAAGGATAGTTGGCAAGACTTAACACCTTCACCGAGAGACCTTATCGAACACATATATGTTACACCGATGACCACCATTCGCTAAGAGTTATACCAAAGACTCTTCATCATCGGCGAGACTCACCAAAGTCGCTAGGACTTCTTATTGAAACCATTGTGCTACACCGAGACCATTAGTCACCATGAGTCTTACCAAGAATAGACTTCAACATCGGCGAGACATAAACACATCGCTGAGACATCATAACAAAACAATCATTGTTACTCCGATGAACCCAAGTGCATTCCCGTCGGCAAGACTTTAACTATTCGCTGGGACATCATAGCGATAGCCCTTTAGTTATCCCGAAGACTTCAATACAAAACATACTGTCGGCAAGACTTTAACACATCACCCAGACTTCTTCCCAAATGAAGCCTTTCGGCGAAGGGTCTCAACGATAAGCAATAGAATGGCCTGTCGGCCAAAGATCTCCATGGGCGGTAAGAGGTCACCCCGAATACTTCTTGTCACAGCAATATGATCCTTCGATGAGACAAAAGCTAGGTCACAGCGACCTGTACAAATCACAATGTATCAAAGCTGCTAGTCGGCCAGACATGATGGATGTCATACCGACTTTGCTCCAGTAGAGGTTACAGCCTGTGATGATTGAGGCATATATTTCCAACAACTTTCATGATTGCACAACTGATTTACACAAAGTAAGCATCTAACCCAAGTTTTTTGATCTAATAATACCAAATTAATAAAAGATATTATCTTTATTTGTTTTTATTTTTATTTTTTAAAATCATTTAATAATAAGTTTGTTTGTTTATTTAAATAAAAATATTTTTTTATGATTTGTTTAATGTTTTATTGTAGATTTAAATGCAAGTTAGTAAAGTTGTATTTGAGGTGGCTCACTTATAAGAGCTTCTCGACCATTGGGTAATGTCTTTTGTTCTATTCTTGAAGTTCCTTTGCCTCTCTCTTTTCTCAAAGATCACTTCCCTTCTCATGGGTGCTATCATGGACATAGCCTCTTTGCTCGAGGCAATTGAGAGAACTGCTCCAGACTTCTCCCTCAATTGTGAGAAGGGTTGTGGTCAATGGGGCTAGTCACAACCTACTCTTCAATACTACACCTCTCCACCACTTGTGAGAGGAACTTACGGGTGTTATGTTGAAGGTGCTTCTTGATAGCTAAGTTGATTCCAACAAATTCCTTTAGGTAGCTCTTGTCATTTCCCCTATTCATGCAACTAAAGAAAATAACAAAGAAAAGGATACTGACAAGTGGGATCTTCTCATGGACACTCCAAATCTCATTGATGTATGGGGTAAATTGAATGACTAGGATCCTCCTTCCTCACAACCACCCCCCCACTACTATTGCTCTCCTTGTTTAGTGTCATGTATAAAATTTAAAGGTGTGACTATTTCCATCCACTTTTTTAGTGAATATGTATCACTATTTTATAAATGGTAATATAGACAACTATTTGTCAAAATATAAAAAATATGTTAATAATGTAGAGGAGAAATATATTATTTTTATTTTTATTTTTATATTTTATGTTATTTTGTGTAGATGTTTTTATATATAATTTTAATACATAATTTATTTATTTTTATTTTTATTCTAAACATAAACTCATCTCTTTAATTGTACTACATTTTATTTTATTACATATTTGATCTAATTTCTAATAATTTTCTCATCTTGATTGAAATTGTACTTGTGATTTTATTTCCTAAACTAAATTTAAATTTCATGTGATTTTCTCTTCAATTTTCAAGATTTGAATTCTTATTTTGTTGACAGTTGAAAAGTTTAAATTGTGTCTAAGATTACGCATATAAAGATATCATTATAAGATACTTTCAATCATTAGCTATCAATTAAGAGAAGAATCAAAGCTTTAGTCATCATCCACTAGCATCAAGCATTAACAACAATCCACTAAAAACTATTGTAAGTCATAGTTAACTTAATGATCAAAAGTCTACCACAAATGGATCTATCAAAAATGGTGACACACCTTCCTATATTAAACTTCAACAACATCCAACTATCAACTTATCAATATTCATTGTCACTATTTATATGGATATTCATTGTCATAGTTATGTGTCTTTACCTTCATTAACTCAACCTAGGAGTTTGACTAAGGGTTAAGAAAGTTTCACACTTCAACACTTACATAACAAGCCCCTAACAAATTTTTCACCACACTTTTTGACATTTTTTGTAGGCACTAAATGTATATTTCTATATAAGATGAAACCACAAAATCAAGAAAAACTTGCATTAACTAGACTATATCATACATGAGCTTCTATCTCAAATTTTTAAATTCATAAATCTCGATCATCAAAAAATTTCATCATTTATCTAATTGTATATTTTTTGTATTAATAATAGTTTGAACGCCCAAAAAAAGAGCTAGTCCGATGTGCTAACATAGATTAATAGCTATACCTTGTATAGTAGATTACTTACAATATGTTGCCTATATATTTCACTATACAATATGTTGTCTTTACTTACAATATGTTTCCTATAAATTTTGCTATACACTAGCATAGAACTTAAGCTATCAACACTGGGTGGACAGTGAGATTGAATCTAAAGCTATACAAAATTATGCAAAAAAGTGTAAAAGGAGACATAGGTTGTGAAAAATATTGTTCAAGAAGATTGTCCCATGTTCTCGTTTTCACTACAGGAGCACATGTTTCTCCAATTAGTAAGGGTGTTTATGACTTCCATCTCTTCATTTGAGAAAGCTTCTTCTAACTCTTGGTTGTCATTGATAAGTAGCCTGGGTGCCCTGTAAGCTAGGTTCAACTCCTTATCAACATCTTTGATCTTTGTTTTATCAGCTTCTTTGCCATTGTATTCCTTCGAAAATGCTTATAATGCTTTCATGAACACAACCAAGGACCAAGGTAGGTTGGCCTTGTTGCCATGAGTGGTCAAACTTGACTTCGTGTTGGTTGATCAGGACAATTCCATCTTTGAGCAGCCTTAGGAATATGCTCTTCTCTACCTCCATTGTAGCCACTACCTGCATTGTAAGATTAAAATGTGTGAGCCTTTTTAGAGGCTCAGTAAGGACCCTCCAACACCCACTAAATTTTTCCTCATTCCTTTCCTTCCATATACACCACATAATTTCAGATGAAAGAGAAAACCAAAACATATGCAATTCCTTGCTCAAATTTTTATGATGACTTAATACAATTCTTTTCCAGTTCACCTTTCCATTAGCATCCCAAATTTTATGATTATCACAAAACATTTTCCAAATTTCATTAGCAAAACAAATTCAAAGAAAATGTGAGTGATTATTTCTAGAACCCTGCACAAGCTGCAAATATCAATATCAACATGATTTATTTTGTAAGGTAGTCTTTGCAAAAGTAAGAGCCATCTAAAACAAGCTTTCTTTGCATCTATACCATTTTTCCAAATTGAGATAAAAGATTTTTTCCATGTATTACAATCATAATTAACTTTCCAAACCTTGTTAAGGTGCTCAATGGGAGGATTGGAACAAATTAGATCCTTGTAAATGATTTTAGTTTTGACATCACTGAGAGGGGTGGAGTCATCCCAAACAAAGTCAGAGGGTCTAGGCTCCTTATTGACAATGTTGGGGTTAAGATTGAGATTCTTGCAAGATTCCTTGAGAATAGTGTAGGTCTTGTTGTTAAAGAGGGGGAGGTCAAATTTCTCCTTCAGTTGATCCCAGCCTATCAACACCCCATCTTCCAAAATTTCATTAAATGTTCCAATGCCAACTTGATGCCTTTTTTGTGGAATAACCCTGTAGTAGGGCTAGTGCTTTTCCATTGTGCTCTAAGTTCCACCAAATAGAGAGGTTGGGGTGAACAAGGTTTTGATTGCAATCAACCAATAGAGTGCACTTGACCTTCCCCCAACTAACTCCCAAGCCTTCCAAATGGTTTTGAACACCATTCAGCTAGAAGGTACAATAGGGTGCTTAGTAACAAGCAGGTCACTAAAGGAGAGGGCCTTCCAGGACTTAGCCATTTTTGATACAGCTTCCTTGATGTTGTTCCTGGCCATCATTTTCCATGATTCATCACCTTCAAGGGATTTTAGAATCCATTTGTTGGCTAGAGCAATGTCATGTTTCTTAAGATCCTTTAGGCCTAATCCACTATTGGGTTTTTCCAAGCAACACCAGTCCCTCTTGACTGAGTGTGCTTTCCTTTTTCCTTTCCCATCAGACCATAGGAATCCTCTGATCTTTTTTTGTATTTCATTCACCTAGTAGTTGTTAAAAAACTAGACCAAAACAAAGTAAATGGAGTAGGAGGACATAATTTTCTAGCAGATTTGGATCCTCCCTACAATGGAAAGCAATTGCTTGTTCCAGCCATCAAGTTTCTTGTCTAGCTTAGCTTTGATCCATGTCCACATTTCCTTTAGGTTAGGACTCATAGAGAAGGGGATCCCCAAATATCTCACTTGTTTTTGGGGCCTGCCCCATTAGAATTCAAACCTATGGAGCCATTCAGGTGGAGCTTTAGACCATCCAAGAAGTATGAATTTAGTTCTAGAAATTTTGGCTCCTAAGGCAAGGCAAAAAAAGTTAAGCTTCTCAAGCAGATTGTCTAAGTTCCCTTCTTGAAGATTGATGAATATAGCGGTATCATCAACAAATTGTATGTTAAGGAGCTAATTCTTATCAAGAAGTATTATCCCATTAACTTTGGGGGAGATTCTGGAGTCTCTTAGGATATAGTGGAGAGCATCTGATGCAATGACAAATAAAGTAGGAGTAAGGGGCACCCCTTCCTGATTAATCTTTCCAAATTAATAACCTCTAAAAGTGAATCATTGGCATCTGCCTAAGTAATTGCATCACTTAGCATGGTGTCAACCATGGAGCAAAAAGCCTGGGGGAACCCAAATGCTTTCAAGGTCATTCTAAGAAAAGGCCATTTTATCCTATCATAGGCTTTTTCAAAGTCTAGCAGGAGTATAGAAGCATCTTGGCTAGATCTCCTTGCCCAATCCATGGCCTCCCAGCTCATAATCATGTTCTCAAGGATATATCTTTCCTTGGTGAATCCTATCTAGGTTTTTTTATGAATTTTGGGAGTACATTAGTGAGTCTCAAGGCCAATATATTTTCCAACACTTTGTAAGAAACATTAATTAGTGTAATGGGCCTCCAATTCTTTATTAGTGTTTTATTCCCTTCCTCTGGAAATAGTTTGATGATCCCTCTGTTAATTTCCTCTCCCAGGGAGCCTTTGCTTAGTGCTTCCATGTAGACTTGGTGCAGATCATCACATATCCACTCACTAAAAGTCTTAAAGAACTCAATCAATAGCCCATCCATTCCAGGTGATTTGTCATTACCCATGGAGGTTGTGGCCTTCTGAATCTATTCTCTGGTTATGTTGCTTGAGAGAACTGCAACATCTTCCTTGGATATTCTGGGTGCAACTCCTAGGGTTTCTATGGAAAGTGTTGTGGGGGAGGCCAGCCCTCCCCCATGAAGGTTTGCTCCATTTGGCCCTCTGTTCCCTCTCTTTTTTGTTCTCATCCTACCCTCCAATCTATTTTTGCATTTGGGTGTTTTTATTTTTCTAGGCTGTGTGTGTAAACTCTAATGAAGGGGGCATGTCCCCCCAAGACCCTCTCAATGGCATCACCAGGGATGAAGCCACATTCAAGGGGCTAGAAAAATCCTTTTGTGATGTTTTCATCGAGGAGAGGTCACTCTTCCTTGATAACGCAAAGTTTTTTATCATTGAAAGTAAGGCTGAAGATTCTCAAAATGATCGAGGATCATAAGGTAAGTTCCCTCTTGACACCGCTCTAATTTCTCCTAACCATAAAATGCATGACACCATGATTAAAGAAAGAAATAGGATTTCAAATGTTGCTTTATTTTTGGTTATTGTTGATGTGGACAACCTTCTTGCTAGAAAATTTCTTGAAAACTGGCTAAACAAAGTTTGGAATAAAAAAACACAATGTCCAAATCTCTCTCTGTTAGATGATATAGCGAGGATTGTTTTTAATTTTTGTTAAAACCCATGAAATGCAAATAAAAATCCTTAACAAACTCTATTAGAGCATAAGGAAGAGTGTATTCAAAGCCCTCGTGTGGTCACATGGGTCCAACTACAACGAAATCCTAGCCCTTTCATAACCCAGATGGATCCTAATCAAAAACATCCCTCATGGTTTTTGGTCCTACATTCTATAGGTCCTTGCACCCTTTGGAAATGTGCTAAGAGTGGAAAAACCTAAAATTCCACTTCTTGAGATGAATGCATGCACTCTTATCTCACTTCACCATGGGGTAGAATTTCTAGGTAATATTGGTATTTTGTTTGATGAGGCAAGGCATCTTTGCCCTATTGAGTTTTTGGGAGGGCTAGGGTCTTACTACCTCTACAAGTGCGATGGGAATATTCATAAGAAACTGACCCCTTATTAGAAAGGAAGGAAGCACTCCCCACAACCCATCTACTTTGAAGCCCCAACTTGCTAAGCCCTCTGAGTCTGCTTGGCCCGAGCCTGTTTCCCTCGCTGATTCTAATCCCGATTTTTTGGCTTTGGCTCCCTTTGTTCCTTCTTCCTTCATGCGTTTCTCTACCCCAGTCATCTCCTCCCCCTAACCTGAGCATGTTGCTCCCGCAGCTGGCCTGGTTGCATCCCCCTTGCCTCCCTCCTCGTGTCCCAGTGGCCCTCCCATTCCTCTGTTTTCTCCAGAACCTTCGTTTGTCCCCTCATTCTTGAAACCTATTGTTGGGTGTAAGAAAACCCAATAGCTCACATTGGAGAAATTAGGAATGACTGCTAAGGAAAATAATTTGAAAGGAAAAAACACAAAAAATGCAAGTCTTCATGCATGGTATTAAAATGTTTGATTTTGAAGTTGAGTTTAACCTAGAGGAAGGAGTTGGTAATTCTTCTCCCTCCACCCTGAGGCATAACAATGGGGGAGGCGGTAACTCCCATCAATAACACTCAGTTGTTCAAGGAAACATGGACATAACTGGTGAGAACCCCACCACCTTATGTGGGAATTCCAAGGGAGTTGAGGGGGAGGATTCCCAGATCCTCTCAACTAGGGACAATAGAATTCAAATCTCTAAAACTAAGCTCAAAGATTCTAAAAATAATGTAAACCTAATTAGTTCTATCAGTATGGGAGGGATGGATAAATCCAAAACAGTGGGCTCCCCAAGCTCCCCTGGAGACTGTGGGGATAAGACACAACCCTTAAAAGAGAGTCTGGATTCACTCTAAAAAATGATTAGTAAGTGGTTTATTGATAAGGAAGAGAGCGAAAAATGGCTCAAGAAGGTTTTTGACTCCCCAGTTGACCCCATAGGGCCCTTTAGAGATGTTGGTAACAAGCAGGTCACTAGGGTAGAGGGTGAAGCCTCAGACCCTAACCCCACCACACTTGTCTCCTCATGGGGAAAAACTAGTAATGTGGAGGAGAGTAAAGACATCTCTCAAGGACCCCTGATGGTGCAAGATCAAGGGGAGGATGTGATCCCCCCTAAGAAAAAAAGAGGAAGGAAGAAGGGTAGCACCATTTCCCTCAACAAAAGCAACAAGAGCCTCCTAAAAGGAAAAAGGAAGAAAACAAGCATTGTTCTAACCATTCCCTCAGCCAAAAGAATTGGGAGTGAAGATGGGGCACCTAAATACTTTGAGTTATTTAGGAGTGCCAAAGAGACTCTAAATGAAAAGGTCAATGATGATTCTTAAGTGTATATCATGGAATTTTAGGGGGCTGGAGTCCCCAGATAGAAAATATGTTATAAGGAAATTTTTAAACCTAGAAAGAAAGAAAGACTTTGTCTTTCTTCAGGAGCTCAAGGCAGTTGGATTTACTCTAGAAAATAGCCTAAAATTTATTTGGGGCAACTCTTCCCACATTGCCACCTAGCATGAAAAGGTAGAGGGGGCACTACCATTCTTATGGCCAACAAGTGGAAACAATCTCTTACTAAATTTGGGGTGTCCCCTTGCAATAGGGTAGTATGGGCAATTTTTTCCAAAGGTGAAACCAAATTTGGTGTCTGCTCAGTCTACGCACCAAATGACTACTTGGACAAAATAAAACTTTGGAAATGGCTAGGAAACCTCCCATAAATTCCATGGATAGTTGGAGGTGACTTTAATATGGTTGAAGAAAACAAGGACAAAAGTGGGGGGATGACCATAGATTGGAAAGGCAATGAGAAGTACTATTGGGATAGGATGAAAGAAAAACTAAACTTGGCTGACCCCCTCCAAGGGATGATAAAGGAAAGAAACTTAGTTTGGTTTACATGGTGCAATGCCTAGAAGGAAGGAAGAAGAATTTACAACAACCTAGACAGGTTTTACTCCAATAAATCTACATGCTTCTTTGAGCCCCTATGTGATGGAAATAAGGTAATGGTCCACCCCTACACCCTTTTTGATCACCATCCAATAAAAGAAAGTATTGGATTCAATGGTGGGAGAAAGGAGGCCCTAAAGAGAAGAGAGAGCTTCATACTCAATACCAATTTGCTAAAGGATAAGGACTATGTTGATGTAGTCAATACCTTGAGGGAAATTAACAAGTGGTTGCTCAAGGATGCAAACCCAATTGATAGATAGAATCAGAATGTTAGAAGTTGGAAAATTTTGTTCCAAACCGTGGGGAAGAAAAGAGCCATGGATAGTAGAAGGGAGGAGAACCTCCTTCAGGATGAGCTACTAAATGTCAAGAGCAGATTGCAAAAGCATCCCACCAATGCTAACTTCTATGAGGAACTTAATAGATCCAAGCACTCCCTAAGGAAAATATAGGAAAATAAGAACCATGGGCTTAAAGTTAGAGCCAAACTTAACTGGTTAAAACACAGGGATAAAGGCTCCAAGTTTTTGTTCAGATACATTAAGGAAAAAGGTGTAAAGGAACACATTGAGCAGATTTGTCAAGATGGCACCCACATAACTAAACAAGAAGACATCCTCCATCAATTCTTCTTGTTCTATAAAGAGCTCTTTCAGACTGAAGGAAACAAGGAAGGTTGTGAACGTACAAGGGACCTATTTAAGAACCTAATTGTATCTTTTAGATGTCAAATTTATATCATAATATTATAATAATCAAAACCCATAACATATGAGTTTCAAATGAATCCTAATCTCTTTCATTTTCATTTTAACATGTCACTATTTTCTATCTTAATTATTTTATTATGTAACTCTTATATATCTAAATTATGAATTTTAATAATTTAGACCATTAATTAGATCTCATTTATATTTGCAGGGAAGAACCTTATTCTCTAACTTTTATATATCTAAAGTTATAAATTTTAATAATTTAGACCATTAATTATATCTCATTTATATTTATAGGGAAGTGAAAGGTTTTTTTTCTTTACAAATAATTAGTTGTTATTACCTCCATTACTTTTAGTTGTAATATAATATATAAATGGTCATGCAAGTGGAAGTTTAAATTGTAGGATAGTTAAGTACACAAAATCTTATCTTCTCCTTTATTTAGATTAGAGAGAAAGTTTACCATAGTACAATTGTCAACATAAAGGCTTAAACATGTAATGTTAATATATTATTATTCTTCGATATTTTATTATTCTTCGATATTTTTTATTAATGTGAGATAAACCTTATTACAACCAAATTATCTATTACTTAAGTATTTGTTAATTATGTTGTAAAGAAATAAAAAAAATTCTTACAAATAAAATATTTAGGCTAGTAAATAAATTAATTTATAATAAAATAATTAATTTAGATAATATGAATTGAGTTAAAAAAACCTTTAGAATAAAGTGTTGAAGTGAATTTGAAAAGTAAATAAATAAAGGGTATTTAGTTTGAAATTTGATATAGATATATGTTGTGGTAGATAATTGGAAGTTAATTAGTAGTGAAAAAAATAAGATTGATTAGATGAATATTTTTTGTATCTTGGAAATTGATTGTTTGATGTTTTAAGTTACTTTCATAACTACACAAGTGATTTACACAAACTAGGTGATCTACACAAACTAAGTGTCTTAGAACTCAAGCTCATTGATCTAACATTTAGTACATGGATATGATCTATTAGCGACACATTTGTACCTACAAACAAAGATGTGTGTAGATGTTTGACCTCCAATAAAAATAACAATGTTGACAAACACCTTTGAGGAGTTTGGTAAGTGAAGATCATATCCTTGTGACAAGTCCTTATGATACCGAGTCAATGACTCAATAGAAATAATGGTATACAACATGTGATGAAGTAAGGATTGCCTAAATTAGAGGTAATATAAAATATAGACATTTAGTTCAAGTGATAAGTTTGGAGTTATGAATGTGATATTTAAAAGGAAATGCAAAAGACCTAACATGCAACTAGGGTTTTGAATTATGTAGAGGTGACACAAGCAAGAATATTTTGAAATTTTGCTAAATTTATATATGGATCTTTCCATAAGCTTTTAGTGATAGTTGAGATTCTAGAATGTTACTAATAGAAAGTTGGTCAATGCTAGATGGAAAGTGATGAATGTTAAATAGATGGAATATCTTTAGATGCAAATGGGATAAGGGATGATATCTTTTTATATTTTTCCTATACACATAATTTAAAAATTTTGGTGTGATATTTAATACATTATAACTAGTTGGGGCTAAATTGGCTTGGGCCCAAAATTAAAATTTGACTTTTAAAATATTTGGGTTAATTACATGAATTACAAAACTAGCATTGGTCAAATTCGTGTGTGGAAGAACTAGGGAGAGGAACAAGTAATCTAAGAGTTTTCTTTTTAGTGGATTGCTTTGAATTTTGGTGGTTATCTATGATTTAGGAAAAAGGTAGTGTCAAATTAGTCAAAATAACATGCTCTAATTCAAGTACTTAATACATCAACACAAAGTGGATCTATTATATTTTCTCCCACTTTGGTATGCATGTGAATCTGCATGAATCATGCATACAAAGGTATAAAAAAGAAAAACACAAACACAACAAAAAATCAAGCAATTAGAATAGTGATCCAAACACATGTGAACTATACATGCTCTTAGAAAGTGATTAGTATGGATATTCCCTTTGATTTTGTGTGTACCATTATTAAGGCATACACATAAATCAAGGAAAGGTAGAAATATTGGATAAGCACAAAACATGATAACAAGGAAATGTGTATAGAAAGATAGCATAAACATGAAAAGTGAACTTGAAATATAAGCATGAAAGTATGAAAAGTTTGATATAAAATTAAAAAATAGAGAAATACCTTAGATACTTACCTTTGTGTGTGAAATATGGAAGATAGAATATTCCCCACCTTTTTCCCCAATCTAAGCACTCATGGGTGCATGGAACATACAAAAAGTAGAGAATAACCTTTCTACCAAGTGATAGGATCAAGTTAAAAGCATAGAACATAAAGGAGCACATGTAAATCAAAAGTGGAAGCTATAAGATATACCATTTGAATCATGACCACTAGTGGGTTTTTTGTTAGAATCAAGATAGTTAAATGATAGATGTGTTGGTGTGGATTTTTATTTTCCTAGTGGGTTAATTTATTTTCCCTCTATCCTAGGCTTTTCCTACACTTTATTAAGCTTTCTTAGGATAATAAAGTGATTTTATCATTTAATAACTAGGAGATAGGTGATGTGGTGTTCCCTTCCTTAAAGAGTGGAATACTTTCCATTTTTGGTGGCCATCTCCAGTTTTGGTGGTTAATTCCTATTGGTTGGATTTTCCACCTACATCATCTCCTTAGTTCTATATAAACTCACTACGTAGTTTTCATATACTCTTGCATACTTTGGCATACATGTACTTTGATGCATGTAGACATTATTTTGTAGATTTGCTTTGATCTCCTAATGCAATCTTATCATCTTGAAATTTGCACATCTCTTGGAATCTCAAGTCTGTAATTGTGTTATTTCATTTATAATTTTTTAGCATATCTCTCTCATAGAAGATCCTATTTATTCAATCTATTTCAGATTTATAACATGGTATCAAAGCTTAGATTTTGAGAGTTCTAAGTAGTTAGATTCCTGATTAAGAGATTGGATTTTTTGTATGATCTTTTAAATTATTGTATGCTCTTCTCTTGCATTTTAATACGATCTAGAGGATTAGAAAGGAATTATGAAGATCTATTAATCATATATTTGCATGTGTGTTTTTGGCGAGATTTGATGGTTGCAACTATTCTTACTATAGTAGAAGCATTTTTTTACTATCCCATTGCATCTAAGAGGCTCAATAAAGTTAGATTTGGATTTTGTTTCACTCAATTTGGCTACCATATGACACAATAGCAAACAAAGGTTTGAATCTTAGATCTAGCGAATAGCTTTTTGCAGGAGCATTTTCGGCCCAACAGACCTTTCCATTGCACTTGAATGGCCCAAAAACCCCTATTCTCATATAAAATTTCTCTATTTTAGATTAATTTGATTTTTAGAAAAAAAATATTTTATCAAGGGGTCATCACAATAGGCTAAATTTCGCTATTTAAAAAAAAAATCATTTCACCGTGATGTTTGTTTTTGGAAAACAAGATATTGTTGGAAAGCTAGAGGCAAGCACTTTCCATCCATTGAGGCATTGAAAAGGATTTTTTCCATTTGTAACACTCTACTTGATCTACAGTTTAAGAATGTAAACCAACTACCAATTTCAGCCAAAGTTCAACTAACTTGTTTTCATGCTAGGTTTCCTTTGCAATTTGAACGAAAAAGAAAATCAATTTTGATGTTGTTACATCATTCAATTTATCAACTAACTTTTTATTTTCATTTTCAGCTGAAAGGGAAAACTATTAACTATAATCAAATAACAGAAAATTACATAAGGATAATAACTACTTTTCTTTGCTTTCAGAAAGTAACGAGCAATTACTACAGCTATGAAACAAACGTAACAGTTGCCATCCTATGGTTTAAGAAATGGAAAACTAACTGCCAAATTTCATCTGGAAAGAACTAACTAACTAAACCACCTGGGGTTCCCATTTAATCAATTAATGAACTGAAGGAAAGAAATAACTTCTTTATATTCATTAACTAATTTTAGATCTTTCATTTCAATTGAATGAATCAAATAATTGTCTAACTAATCAACTACAGTCTTTTACATACAAAAAATTAACTTAAAAGAAATAGCATTTATTACAGCATTAATAGTAATCTTAAATTGACGAATGCATGTACTTGGAATTACAATTTGACATCATCATCATGTTGAATTGCTTGAACAACTTTATCATTGAGAGAAAGAGAAACATCATCAAGGGATTTTCCGCCCAACCAAGACCTATTGGTCCCTCGAGTTTTTTCAACTGAGGAACCCAAACCTTCATGAGGGTAATAACATGGATCAAATTATCATCATGCATTTCTGAGCCTGGTGTCATGAACCTATATCGTTGGTCGATCCCTCCTTTGTAGGTACCTCCTAACCAGAAGGATCATTCTAACCGGAAGTATATCTAGTTCATGATAGCTAACTGATGCCTAACTAGCATCATACCTTGGCCAAGGATTTTAATATTACTGGCACTCTTATGTCGATATTATTGGCACTCATGTGCTGATATTTCTAGCACTCTTGTGTCATCGTCACTCTCACCCTTGCTCGACATGATAATACTTAGATCAAGTTCTAATTTTACATTAGCAAGTTTGTTTATCATTTACTCTTAGTTCATGGTTATATCTTAACCATAGGATTTAACATCACAATAATCTGATTAGGAATCATATTTTTTTAAGATTAAATTGTTTTCTTAAACCCTTTAAGAGAGATTGGACTCTTTATCTTTTCACCTCTTTGGTAGCAAACTGCTTTACAATCAAGGATAGCAAAACAAATTGATGTGTGTTGTGAAGGAGATACCTACAATCCTTTAGCAAAGGTAAGTCATGAGATGAACACGGCTAAGAAAAAGTTGCTCATATTACCATAGCTTGATTCAAAATATTTTCTATTGGTTTAAGGTTAAGTTGATGTCTTATGTAATCATAGAATGAGATACTAGGTTCCAAAACTTTTCTCTTTGTTTAAAATTTAACCTGCTAATTTTATCATAGAAAGAGAGAGTCTCAACATCAACATTTATCACTTCTTTAAAAGCTAACTGCCTTCTCTAACAAAGGTTGTTTTCATTGAGCACTTATGTACTGAACGACATATTCAATTAAGTGGTCTTTCAGACCATATCATTCAACTTCATATTTTGGTCTCAAGTTTAAATTACAATGACTGGTTTATTGGTCATTTCCTTTAATTCAGGGTTATATCATACCCATTAAGTTTATACATATAATGAGATTGATTCAGCATAAAGAGTTTTCGAGACTCACAATTATATATAAATCCCTTTAAGACTCGGGTGAGCAAGAAATTACATTTACTAGCATCTCTTTAT
>VDFB02259777.1:136742-237661 GCA_007258455.2 Sequoia sempervirens | reverse complement strand
GAGTCAACCCTATTGGGAAGAATCTGCTATTTTCTTATGACATAAATGACTGAAATGCACTTTTGGGAGATAAAATTAAATGCCTTAATGAACTCAATTATGTGACCTAAAACTTGTATTGTAGAGTATTATGATAGCACAAATAGAAATAGTAACTTTCAGGAAGATTTAAGGAGGGAAAAATGGTATGTACCTGGCACCAAGAGTTGGTTTTGAACACTATTGAAGGAAAAAATTGTCCTAGGATGAATGGGTCTCTATACAGGGGTCCAAAATTTGCTTTCATAGTCCTTAGATCCCGGATCTAGGATTTCACTTTCTCTAGGTTCCACTGTCGGAAAGTTGGAAATAAATGTTGTAGGTGAGTTTCCATGGCTTGACAACTTTGAAAACTTTGCAAAATTTCTCTTTTGATTGATTTTTAGTCCTTCTTCACCTGTAAATCTGCACATACAAAGGGACAAGAAAAATGTTTTTTTGGGCGAATAGGGGTTTGCCTTAGTCAAACCTTGATTTGGTAATTAAACCTTGATGATAAAAGATAATGATAAATGGAAGGAATTGATGAATGAATAGAGATATGCTACAACTCACCAAACCCTTAATGGCTGCCCTTAGAGGACTGAAGTCTAACACATCACTCTAAGGATTGGATCTTTCTTGAATTGGCTTGAATAATTAATTGATTTGATGCTTGAATGCTTGAAACCTACATCACAATGTTAGCTCCAAAACATAATATTAACACACACGAACTTTGACATGATGATATGATCTTGATTACTGTTGTAGATGAAATATAAATATGCTCTTCAATGCTCTTGACAATAATATTTTTTCTATATTTTATCCTTCAAAAGTCTTAGATTTGAATTGATAAAAGTAATTATGTATTTATAGGTGTTTATCTAATTTCCCGAAAATTATATTTCACAAGTCGACATTTGAAACTTGAATTTGAATCATTAAAATGCCACCAAAAACATATTAAAAATTGGGTCTTGGCACTTAAGGAGGACCCATTTTCCCTTAGGTGAATGTGACCTAAGACCTAAGTCTAGGACACACAATTTACAAGGTGTTTACATTAATGATCAAAATTGTTTAATATAAGTTTCCCTTTCGGAAAACGAGAATAATAAGGCTTTGGAATGCATAATTTAGGCAATTAGAAGCTTAATTAAGTCCAATAAATTAAAGATGATGCAAACACAGTGTGAAAATGTAAAGGAGTACATTTTTCTACACTACACCAATATCTCCTCTTTTTTTTATTTTGGGGATAATCCATCATGTTCAAATTCATCTAGTCCCTTGCTTATAATATTTTCCTAGAATACACCTATGGAAATAACCTTGTCATTTGAGTCCATTGGAGATGGGAATCCATTCTTTATAAGGATATGCATATGTGCCTAGATATCTTCCACTTATTGTACCACAATATCTAGATATACTTTGCAATCTTATAGCATCCTATCCTTGTTTAGGATGTCATTGATTTGTTGGGTGGTGATAAATCTACACTAGATCCCTATGACAATCAACCTTATCAAATTATCATTGTATAGATTTTAGATGGCTACGTGGGAATAATTTATCATATGCATGAGGGAAAGATCCATGAAATCAATATCCTTTTGTACCATTGAAAATAGGGTCTAAGAAAATTAAGTTCAATTCTAGTGTGAAGATAGCAACAAACTTCTCAGTATAATTTTAATAGGATCGACAAAGGGAACATATAAGATATAGGGACCCCAAAGGAAACTTGAGCTCTTTGATCTTAGCCTAGAGCTGCTTGATTTCCTCCATTTTTGCATCTAGCCTCTATTCCAAGTCATTGCTCTTTTTAGCGAGGCCTTGTTTTCTTTGCTTCTAGGTGTCACTTTGGGTCATGAGCATAGTGACTCGATTATATTTTTCACTCATCTTTATTTATCCTAGTTAAATTTCCATGATAGTTGAGGCCACTTATTCTTGAATTGCTTGTGCCTTCAATTCCTCCACTTGTTTTCTTAGGAATTTTATAGTGGTTTTCTTTGTGACACTTTGTCCTTTTGTAGCACTAATGTCCAACCTAGCCTTATCAAGCTTCATTTTCACCTCTATGAATCACTTACTTGCATCTTGAGGCTAACTTTTCTCTACCTTAGTGGACTCATATGATATTGTGGAGATATGGTACTCTAGGACCTTTTACTTTACCTTTGAGGCCTCAATGGTCCAACTTCCTCGCTTTAACTCCCCCTCCTCCTTGATTTTTCTTTCCATAGAAGTGAGAGGAGAATGTCATATTTGTGCCTTATTGGAGGAACTTGGCCCTATCTTGTGCCTTAGCATCCTCATTGCTTACACTTATTGTCTCCATTTTGTAGTTTGTAGGATACACTTGAGCTTTTGGATTATCTACCAAAAGAGTAAAGTGGGAAAAATGTAGGGAACATTATGCAAGATGATATTTAGTGTGTTCCTCTTAGATTCCAAAGCAACATCTTTCATAGATTTTATTTTAGCCACATTTTTTTGGGGTGAGGTCTTGATTTGCATGATTTTTTGTTAGTATAGAGAAGGATCCCATACTACAATTATTTCTTGTAATAATTGGGTATCCCTAAGGGAAAGTGTGGGAGAAGATGGGGCTACCTATTGTGTAGTAGTGGATGGGGTGATTATTTAGGGAGTGTGGAACTATATAGTTTAGGATGGATATTGGAATCTTTGTAATTGTTTAGAGTCAAGTTTTTTGGTGGAAGATGATGGTGGTTGTTTCAAATGATAGGAGGTGACAACCTCTAGTTGACATAAATTGATTAGTGTGAGTAGGATATTGAGGATAGTATTAGGGGGAGTACAAATATTATGGGGATGAATATATGAATTATTTCTACATAGAGGCTTGTGATGTAGGTACAATGAGAAGATGGGGTGGTGAAAATGGAGGGGATGGAGGAAATTGGGTGTATGGCTATGATGACAATGTAGTGGCATGAAGAGAGAGGGAATTTATCCTTGAGGGGATGAAGGGGGTGATTTTTGGGGTACTATTAATGAGAGAGGGGGAGGAGGATGAGGAATAGAAGAGAGATGAGGATATGAAGGGGGAATACTCACAAAAGAGCCATGGGCGGTTATTGTTTCATGCCATTAGTTGCTAGTTTCTCCTTTACCTCCTTTGTTTTCTTCTTGATCCTCTTGTTGGTGGGAATGCATTCCATTTATAGGTTTCTCCTCTTGTGTTCTTTTGGGTCATCATCACCTCTAGTGGATACTTGAAATAAAATTTATTTGATTGTGCTAGATCTTTGGGATGAAACAATTACTACTGTCATTTTCCCTTGGGTCCTTGGCGACCTTCTTCATGTGAGACTAGAAGATGTTTGTCCCATGAATACTTGCATGATGGTAGGTGTTGTTTCTTGTGACATTGTGGCCTAGGATAGAAATCTTTGCATTCACTATTTTATATGGATTATATTGCATGTGGCTACATAAGATGATCTTGCACCATTAGAAAATGGTGTTTTTTGTTGTACTACTCATGCCATAACAATATGGGTTCCAAATGTCTTTGCTTCTATTTTTTCTTCCTCTGAAGCAAGGACCTCCAAGAATGCATTTCTTTGTTGTGGGCTATTGAGGATATAGGACTATGAGTACCCTATTATATGCCTTAAAAATTCCATTCTTAGGGATTTAATTGGGCCTTCTTTTGTTCAACCTATCTTTTTGTGGAACTTCCACTAGGTTGTAATATTTTATTTACTCCATTTCTACCACCTTAGAATTGACACCCAATCATTGGTTAGTCATATTCTTTCACCTTCATATAGAAAGTATCATATGGCTACATAGGGTGAACTAGTTGAGCTATAGTAGGAAACACACTGATGAATTTACCAAAATTTTCCTTAGTTGGGTTTTTCTTGGCCTCTCTCTAGTCATGACTCATGAGTGAGCTTAGAAACTTTATTTCTCTTTATTTTTTCAACCAAGCCATAAATAATCCAATGTGATAAAAATACCAATGGTCAAGAATCTTGTTGGCCTATATCTCCCTCAGTTTGACATCTAGGAAATTTGTAGTCCTTTTTACAATTGTGACATCATAACGAGTCTATGGGAAGGTGTAAAAATAAACTTTACCCTTGCCATTGTCAAATTGGATGTCAATGGTGTCTATTTTCTACAAGGAATCAAGAGGAAAAAACTTTGGGGGAACTAGCCTAGGGAGCATATAGATAGACCTTATGAACCTATGTACTTTAATGATAGTGTAGTTCACACCAAAGAACCAATCACCTCGATGAAGGGAACAAAGTTTAGTTACAAAAGACTTGGAAAGTCTTGGTATTTCTTTATTGGAGAGGAGGGATATAGTGGGAAATAAAAAATTGCTCCACAAAGGTGTAATAGTCATTGCTTTGGTGGAGAGGAGTCTAAATAGTGATAAGGTCATACTCTAGTTTCCCATATTCAATTTTGACATTATTCTTAGGGTTTAAATGATAACACTAGTGTGGAAGCATATACATATGGAAAAAGGGTTATTTGAAAATCTTGGTGACTTCCAGGGTTTGGAGTTGGGTGGCTATATGCTCCCCTAGGTGCTACAAGAAGTCTAACCACATAATTTTAGTTCTATAAATTCTATTCAACATATGGGAAATTTCAAGTTGCTCTAGGAATATAATTTTATCATCTTGCATGCCTAAAAAATAGGCCAACATGCTCCACACATCTTGTGTTTCAATTTTATATTAGTTAAATGACAATGGGAATTTGAGGGGGGATGAGAAGAAAAGATTGGGGTAGCGAGTATTTGCAAAAAATAGTTTGGTGGGTTTTCTTTCCCAAATATTAGTTAGACTATCAATATTACATTTGAAAGAGTCAATGGGAATGCCAAGAATTTTCCATATCATTTCAATTGATACTAGACATATATTGTCTAGGCTTACCTTTCCCCTTGGTGGTGTAAGATGCAATGTCAAATAATTTGTAGCAAGAAATAATAATTTATAGGTAGGGGTTACAATTGGGTCAAGAAATTTGGGCAGGTGTGAAGTCCATATCCTATCTACATAGACATTAGAGGAATGCATGAGGTGTTTTTCCAATGTAACTTTTTGGTAGAAGAATCTGTCATGCCTTAGTGAGGTGGGGCTAGTAGAGATATCAGATTCAAAATTTTTGTGAGTCTCATCATTAACTAATTTAGAGCTTACAACATTTGAATAAGGCATAATTTTACTTGGCTTGGCCATCAACTTGTTTGGGTACATGGTAGTGTAGGATACATAAGCTAGGTCTAGTTATGAAATGTACTTTCCTTTCTTTTAAGGTTGATCTAAAATGAAGATATTAACTAGATTTTTCTCCTCTCCTCTTCTCCCATGTTGATAGAAACTATTAGCTCTTTGTTTTCCCACTATATCAACTTTTGGTGAAGCTTGATAGAAGCTATTGACTGAATGCCTCTAGTGTTTGCTAGCTTGTAATGGCTATTAAACAATCTAAAGAATTATGTTTTTCAAATAGGAGAATGACTCGAGGAACTTCTATTTATAGATTTTTTGAACTTGCATCCCTAGCCTCCTTGAAAAAACCTATAATTAATTGTATCACAAAGGTAGTTGGATTGTGCCAATTCTTTAAATTTAAATTGTATTCTTATTATTGGCATAGATTATGACATGGAAACTAGCTAAAACCAATTAATTTAGGAATTAATTTGTTGCATGTAGACCTATGGTGGTGTTGCATGTGCCCTACTAATGTGAAAAGTGAGTTCCTCATTCATTTTGGTAGATTTTTCCTTCTTTTGAAATGGATGATCAAGATGCATTGGTGGAACTAGATTTGATGCTTGGAAAGTTTTTGACTTTCTTTTATTATGGTTTTAATTATGTGAAATAGGAAGAGCCATCATATTATGGTTAAGTGACTCGATTAATGGCTCATGTTGGGTTACTTGACACATCATAGCAAAAGGTCATTACTTTTAGTTAGATGTCTTTAGCTAAAAAATCTCAAAAAATTGAATAATTTCCAAGGTTTCTTTTAAAATATACCAAAATATTTTTGTAGGATTAGCGGCTATAGTTTGATTAATTCAAATATGGAAAGATATTTAAAAATCGTGTTCTTGGAAAATGGCTTATTGGTACATCTATTATATATTGTATTAAATGATTTCACTTTTTAATTTATACTTAGAATAAAAGATGACATAGAATTAAGATAATAAATTAGCTTTATCGATCATTAGCTGAAAATTTGGAAAGTGGACCAAGTCAAATGGATGTAAGAGGATGGGCTATATATAGGTGTGGAATTATAGCATGACTACATTCATTGGGGAAATGGAAACTATACATGGAAGAAGACATATGATACAAAAATTATTTATAAGGGGAAGGATCATTTATTGATATGACTTCAAGTGAATTCCATTCACTAGAATTGGAATCATGGTCTTGTTGAGTGTTTCAAGCTTGAATGCATTGGCTCATTTAAAGATATCTATGATATATGGCCCACTCCAAAGAGAGTCTATCTTGTCATGATGTCCTATCTTTATATTTCTCATATCCCTTTTAACATGAATACATTCACCAGGGAGATGAAAACTATACATGGAAGAAGACATATGATACACAAATTATTTATAAGGGGAAGCATCACTTACTAATATGGCTTCAAGTGAATTCCATTAACTGGAATTGGCAACATGGTCTTGTTGAGTGTTGAAATCTTGAATGTATTGGCCCATTAAAACTAGCTATGGTATATGGCCCACTCCAAAGAGACTCTAGCTTGTCATGATGTCTTATCCTTATCTTTCTCATGTCCCTTTTAAGCATAAAGTCACTTGATTTAAAGTCCTAAACCATGACCTATGTATTGAACCATAATTTCATTATGCTTTTGTGTTTGTTTGTTTGATCTTGTGTAATGGTCTTTTGTTCTTCTAATTGCCACAACTCAACCATTATATTTGTTATTATTGCTTTGAAATTAATATTTAGTTGGTAGATGATTCTTAATGTTGGGAGTTATATGGATATTGGTTGTTGGGCCTCTTTTTTATGGACCAGAGTATAAGAAAATTCTCTCATTTCTCAATTGAAAATTATCCGATCAACCCAAAGAGCTTGTTCAAGTGCACATGCTATTGTTTCTTGGATTTTAGTTCCATTCTCTTGATGATATTCATCAAGTTCTTATTTGTGGAATTTTCCAATCTATCCCCTAATAGGTAGTAATTTGAGGATGCCTTCAGATATATTCCATATTGATGAGAAAATTGGGTGATTGTAATTCCTGTGAATTCCTTAGCATTATAAGTGATGATGGTTTTAGGAGTACCAAACCTTAGAATTATGTCTTTCAAAAAATCAATGGCTACCACAAAGGTTGCATTATTTAGCACCCTAAGCTTAGTCTATCTTGTGAAATAGTTTATTGCTATATGTATAGCCTTATGGCTATTACTAGATGGAGGATTGATTGTATCAACAAAATTGAGTCCCCACATGGAAAATAATTGGTTCATAGATATTATATTTAGAGGGAGAGGTGTCCTCTTATTACAAAACATCCACTTATGTTTATTTTTAATTTTTTTTATCCAATAGTATACTACACTCATAATCTTAATGACTATGGTTTGATTAGAGTAATGTCCACTTAGTTTCCCTAAGTGAAATTATTTGAGTAGAGTTAGGGATTTATCTTGTTCTAAACATTTGATCAATACTCCATTAGAGTTCCATTGAAATAAGATAAATTCTATTAATATATATGATTTGGACTAAATCATGTAAGCTCTTTTGTGCCCGTGGATCAACTGCTTGGGACACTGCCCTATTTATAAGTATTGGATCCTACCTTCAATCCATCCTAGTTGGTGCTATTCTTCACTTTTTATGCAACACTTTGTATCTTTTTGGTGCTCTTCTTTTTCTTCTAGTTTCTTTGGGATGAAAACATCGTTTTCTAGGTATTGGCATAAAACTCTTCCCTTTACCAATTTTGTTGTTCTCACATCTATGTTGTATTCTAGGATCTTTGTGATCTATTTGGCCCTTTTTTGCTAATGTCCCCTCCTAGGATGAACTATCTCATGCTAAAATGAGGGTGATCCCACTTTTTGGCCTAATTTGGATGCTCAAAATCAATAATTTTATCATCTTTCAATTTGTTTCAATTATAGGAAACAAAAAACCAAGAATTTAAGGATGATGTAAACTAATGAGTTGTGACATTTTCTTTGTAGATTCAAGATGTAATTTTTAAAAATAAAGAATTATTTCTATAAATTTTATTTTTCCTTTTCAATCAATTTTTTCTACTATGTTTTATGGAACTTAACAATATTCTATATCACATATCTTTCACTTCAAATATTTTTTTCCATGATTTCTTGAAATTAGATCATTAACTCCAATGTCTAGTACATGGATTTTTTTATAATTTTTTATATATTATTAATATATGAATTAGTACTAACAAATTTATAAGACCTATATTATTTTGTAGCACATTTCTCTTAGCATGGATATCGATTTTTTTCCTTTTCCATTGAAACAAGGACATATATGTCATTTTTTTTGGTATTTTTCTAACAATTTTAGTTTTCTAGTGTCTTGAATGGAGGTCATTATTTTTTATAATGGGAATACATTTAATAAAAAAATATTATATAAAAATACATGTATTATAATTTTTGGAAAGCTAATACTAAGGGCTAGATATTGACAATTTCCAAATGAATTCATTTGATCCCCCAAAGGTGAAGTAAAATTTATTTTTTGCTAGAATCGATAAGTGTGAAGGAGATTCTATTAAAGGTTTGATTTAAGCCTGGAAGGTTCTATTCAAGGGGGTTTGATCTAACTCCCTTCAATCAAATTCTATTAGATGGATCCCTCTAGGCTTTTTTTTTTTTTTCTAAAAGTTATGTGAGTTTAATAAAAAATGAGATGCTCCAGAAGTGGGGCACACTATTGTGGGATCAACCATGAACCATTATTGTTGTTACCTTGCTTGAGGATGTGCTTGAACTTCTTAGTGCTTTCACTAGAGCGTAGGCTTTCTTCTCCATAAAAAAGGTATACTTTTCTTTTGTATCTTGCACATTTTGACTAAAGAAGGCAATATGATATTGCCTAATGTTGTCTACCATATTATTTTGAATGACAACTATAACATTTATGACATTTTCTTTTTGATAAAATCAAATTCTTGGCATCCTTCCTTTATCCATTTAAATTGCCACTCCTTAAGTATGATAGTGATGAGCTTGACAACACGTACAAAGAAAAATATGAAATTTCTTATTAAGTTAATCTTTTGGAGGAAATACGTAATCCTTGTGTTGAGGAAGTGAAAGCTCTAGTATAGATTCAATCCTTTATATGTCCATCTCAATGCCATATTTACCACATGCCCCAACGAATTGTCTTGAGGTTCTCCAAATATACACTTCTAGGATTGAGGGAGATCCTAAACTACACACATCTTTCAAATACCTTCTCCATGTGATTGAACTGATCTTATTTATTTATGGAGAAAATTGTTGTCATCTAAGAATATTAGAAAAATTTCATTGATTAGGTCCTTGAAAGCAATGTCCATCACTCTTTAAAATTTAGCTCCAACATTTAATAAAGAAAAATATATATTTTTATTAGTATAGTTACCCATTTGGTTGTGAATGTTGAACCTCCTCCCTTAATAATATTTGGTTGAAGTTGAAGAAACCATCCAACATAGATAATATATTAGAAAAAACCACTTTTTACATGATTTATTCCATGGATGGAAATATTTAGTGATCCTTTAGAGGTGCCTTATTTAGGTCCCTAAAATCCACACATAGCTTGATCTCTCCATTCTTTTTCTTGATGGAGTCCAAGTTGGGAACTCATGTTGAATGTTTGATTAGGTATATGATTTTTGAGCTCACCATCTTGGAGAGCTCTTGCTTCCTAAGAGACCCATTCTTTGGGTTCACTATCACTTACTTTAGTCTATTGTTTGATCTCAATTCAAGTCTCAATTTTATGTTGCATTATTTATATGTTATATCCCATCAACCCTTCATGTAGTCCTAGGCCATGACCTAGTTGTGTACCATAGAAAAATGGATCATTGACATTTTTATGGTCTTTTAGGTCTTTCTCTCATGATGCTTGATCTATTTTTCTTTGATTTAATGTTGCAATGTAACTTATG
Source organism: Sequoia sempervirens (assembly GCA_007258455.2). Taxonomy (NCBI): domain Eukaryota; kingdom Viridiplantae; phylum Streptophyta; class Pinopsida; order Cupressales; family Cupressaceae; genus Sequoia; species Sequoia sempervirens. The sequence goes on along the minus strand of VDFB02259777.1, from coordinate 227,419 downwards.
CATTCACATTAGGTCCTAAATATTCAAAATATGACATCTTGTGAAGGTGTTGTGAAGTGTTGTAACACATTTCTACACTTTTCTAGACTATTTTCATTATAATTCACCTAAAAATCACCTTTTCATCACTTATCAAGTCCTATTTTGAAGTGTTGTAAAGTCTTGTAACAAGATTTCATGCTTTTCTAGGCTTAATTTCACTATTTACACCTTTCTTATGCTTTATTTGGCCCTTTTATGCACTCATAAGACTTATTTAAGTGTATTTTAGAATGTAAGCTCGACAAATAACATTAAATGTGACTTAATTCTTGACACCCACTTTCAAGCCCAAGGTGGGACACATTTGCCATGGGTGGCGAATGAGTCCCTCTTGGCTCCAAAATCAAGATAATTCAAATTTTCTTTTGGGTTTTTATTCAAAATTACCTTATGTCGGCCTGTGATGATGTATCATTGGGTTATTAGGGCACAAGAGTGTATAAATAAGGGTTTTTGTTCTCATTTTACACCTAATTCATTCAAGCATTCATCAAGTTCACTCATTCACTAATTACATTCAAGCATCATTCAATCAAACAAACATCAAGCATCTTAGAGTAGCCACTGATATATCTTCAGATTTCTTCAACAAGGTGGTGGTGAGTCTAGGACATTTTCATGTTGTTTATTCATCTTTCCTTGTTCATTTCATTCCATTTCTTCATTAAGGGTTTGATTACCAAAGTGGGATTTGACCAAGGCAAATCCCTATACTCTAACCCTTAACCATTTTTCCCCTCTTGCATGTGTGTTTGCATACTTTTGTATGCAGATTTGTCAAGAAATTAGGTGTTGAAAGGTGGTCAACAAGTCAATAAAGTGTTTCAAGTCAAATCAACCCTATTTCAAGCTTGGAGACAACCTACAGTTCATTTTTTGTGGATTTGACTCCATCAACCCGACAAGAAGACAAGTGCAGATCTGGAGCTACAAAATTGACCTTTGATTTCACATAATTTTGGGAGAGGACTGATTCACCATCAGTGGTGAATGAGTCCCACCTTAAGGCTAAAAAAGAAGATTTTGTCAGATTCCAGTTTCCGATAGTAGGAAACCTGTTTCAGGTGCTTTTGCCAGTAGCAGGACTGATTCGCCATCAGTGGCGAATGAGTCCCACTGGTGTTTTTCACTGATTTCTGCCAGCATGCAGATCATCCTAGATTCAACGTTCATTTCCCAAGTGCACTCTATTCATCCTTTTTTCAATTATGTTTTGCATTCATTCATGTTTTAGTTCATTCTTGCATATCTCACTGTGTTTTCAAACATTGCATATTTTATAGGTTTTGCATCAATAGTCAATAAATTTCATTAGTTAGTTGCATTTACAACATTGCATTTAGTCATACTCACATCATCAATCCTCTATTTGAGTGAACCACTTCAATTTTGGGGTTCTATCTCTCTCCTTTTAGGTGAAAGATCCTAAGAGTGCAAGAGAAGTCTATAGCAACCACAAAATTGTTGGTTCAAGTTGTATTTGTCATTGCCTGATTTTTGACTTTCTCATTTTCAAAATTTGTCAAATTAAATCATCACTTGATTCATTGATAATTGGTTTTCCTATGGTGTCTTTTAGATCATTCGTCAATTGAGCATGCTTGAAGACTATTGTTTGAAAGCCTTATTATTAGTCGGTTAAACAATGCCCATTTTCGCAAATTGTCAAACATAAACTATAATTCTTGAGTCCAATTGGTTAGTATAGGTTGATCATGTTGGTTCAAATGTTAGATGTCAAATTGAAAATTGTTTTATGTATGTTTCCAATTACACTCAAAATTGACCTTATGCATTGCAAAAAACATGAAAAACAATTAAATTTTGAAATCTATGTATTTCTGGAAGAATCTGTAATAAGGGGTGTCCTTGGGGATTTTTCGAGCAATGTGGCGAGTTTTTGCAACAACCTAGTTCTTGGTTTGGGGGAATTTAAAGTTACAATTTTTTTGACCAAATTTAAGAAATCATTAAATTTTTTGATATGGTTGTTTGAAACAAAATTATTTTTTTAGGTTTTGATCATCACGATGTTTTTATCATCCCCAAAAAATTCAAGGCAAAAGGCCTTACCGACTGAGAGTTAGGTGTGTTTTGGTTTCGTAGCGTTAAGGAGTGATTAGGGGGTTTGCCGGAAAAGTATGTAAAATTATTTTAAAAACTTTTTCAAAGTTTTAAATAATCATAATGAGAGTTTTTTTGAGCATTTAAATGTTCTATTTGGATTTGGCGAGTCAAGTAAGTTTGGTATGCATTCTCTCTTCATTAATGCTATTTTGCTCACTTTATGCCAATTCCTAACCTCTTTGCTCACTTTTTAACAAATCCTAACCTCATTGCTCACTTTTTGCTCAATCCTAACCTCATTACTCACTTTTTAGCAAATCATAACCCTAACCTTCTTTGCTCACTTTTTGCTCAATCCTAACATGTATGCTTACATTTTTCAAAATTCTAACCTCCCTGCTCACTTTTTCAAAAAAATTTAAAGAGGGAAAGGCAGAAACAAACTACCATAACCACCTAGGAAGACATAGCCAAGGTACATGTAATGTTTGACAGAACGCTTCAAGAGAAGACTGAGATGGAGCAGCATGGAGAGTGGTTTTGTGTTGCAGACATGATCAACGCCATATGAGTCTTCAAAGGAGTTGTGTGTGTGTTTGGCATTGCTCGTAGAGAAATATGTCAGCATAGACATGGCACGCGACTTATATGACAAAATAACCCGAAGAAATGTGATCTGACAAATCGAAATTGTTGAAGAGACAAGTCATGCGAAATGCTTGAACGAATGCCTCAGAGAAACGTGATCTTATGGTGTGCCATGGCGCAGATACAAAACACGCGACCTGCATGCTAGAATGCCTCAAAGAAATCTGGTCCTATGAACTGTCACGATTGCAGTATATGCACAAAATGGATTAGTTTGTAAAAGTTTTAGCAATTTCAAACAGAGGCAGCTTGCAGAGACTCAGCCCGCGCCTCTCTATGCTCTGTTCACGCCATGCAATGAAATGAAACAGAGATAGAATGAATGATGTGGGATATGCAAATGGATTTGTTGAGTAGGTTTTCGAAACTTTAAAGAAAATGCAATCAGCCAATGCCACAACCTTTGTTAGCAAATCCCCTGCCCGGGCCAATAAGGGAGTCTTTAAAATAAGGTATGAACATCCATCAAAGCATGCTGAATAAAGGAATTTTGTCAAATATCTTAGTTGCAACAGCCCTAGTTGCTACATGCAGAATGTGAAAGCTTACACAAGGGATGTGGACTGTTTGACAAAATGCCTCAAAGAATTATTATCTCATAGAATGCAATGAATTACAAAATATACACAAAGACGATTTGTTGAAAAGGTTTCAGAAACTTGTAAGCAATGTATTTGCAAGTGTAAATCCAAAAAAGCTATAACAATAACTTAATTTTCTGCGCCAAAATGGGAGCTCTACATATACCCAAACTATAAAATATAGACAAGCATTTGAATTGTTCTATAGAATTGTACAGAGAAATGTCATCTCATGAATTGTCATGGTTGTGAGCTATGCAAATTTTATAGGCACTCTCAATAAAATGCGACTGGTAAGTGTTTCCCCCAAATATTCAACCTTTGCCAACGTTGTCCTTGCCCAGCCTCATAATGAGTGCATTTGTCAAAGCATAAATGATAAGAGGAACATTATCAGATAATGTAGTAGTGTACATAGATGATGACTGTTGGAATATAGGGAAGTTTGGGAGTTAAGATTTCTAATAAGGCAGCTATGTCTCCTAGAATCAACCAGAGTGGAATGGGAAATGTCTCAGCAAAATTGGATTTAGTAGAGGCACAGGTTTTTGTAGTCTATATGAATTCAGATGTTGGTCTTAATCTTTTCTCTAAAGCTAAAGACATTTGAATATTGAGCAGTGGCTATGTTTAGATAGTCACAGATTGGATACCCTCTATTTTAGATTCAAATATACTTACAACAGATGACGTTAACTCACTTCGGGGGGCGATTGGTCTGCGGTGACATAATCCAAATTCAGAACAATGCAATAAGTTTACAAGAAAGTAGAAAATGTTACAAAATAACCAACATAGTGGATGCCTCTTTGAATGTGTTTGGACTATATGCTTATGATAGCATATTTGATGGTTGCTCTCTATCAATTCCTTCTTGAATCAAGGAGAAAACTACTCTTTTGTAGAAGAAAATATACTAACAAATAAGAGTGGAAGCAACTTAAGACTAGCTGTTTTGAAGGTCTTCAAAGAAGGAGCACAGTTGCGGAAGATAATACTAGAAACTAATTTCAATGGTTGTTGCATTTGGCATGGATTGTTCTCCTTTAGAATTTATTGAAGGTGCTATCATCTAAAAGGAAAATCAATAAAGCAACAATAGTCTATCTGAATAGTGGAGAAAAGTGGGATGGCAAGGTTAAGTAGTAATTACATTCGAATTTCTTCTCAGATGGGCAATTTGGTGCTTTCTTCAAGAGGTGGCAACTTTGCATTATGTATGGATAGAGAATCTTTGAATAGAAAATGTGGACCTCGTGATATGTTTGGAGATTGTGTTTGGTACATACTCCAGAGCTCTCTCTTAAGGATGTTGAGCTATGAGGATTTGCATAAGCAGTGTGGGCAAGCTTGATTTAGTGGATCCATCCATATGAAAGGAAAATGCTCGTTAATTTACACAAAATGATAACAAGAAATACCAATAACTTCAAATATGCATGCATAAGTGTAAAGAGGGTATTGTTAGATATGGGCCTATCATTTTCATACTATGTCAAGGGATTCTGGGAAAGTGTGGGTAACATGCAGAATATTTTGAAATGACAAATATTCCTCTAAAGATGATTAATGAGACACACAAAGCGGAAGATTAGTACACAAGATTTGATCGTGCATTATAAAAGCCTTCTCATCATTCAATGCATTATAGACTTAGGAGAAAATGATGATTAACAAATATGGTTAGAGTAAATGATGATTAACAAATATGCCTAGAGTACATGTAATTGAAGGCCAAATTATTAATAAGCAAATGACTCGTGGATTGCAAGAAGACACAGACCCTGCCATGAAAAAATTGATAACTCGATTTTTCTCAAGAATAATAAATTTCATATTTCTTTTTGAACTTTTTGAAAAAGTGACTCATTTCGTTTATTGTAATTAAAGGTTAGAAATTGAGTTTTTTTCAAAAAAGTGATAAAAATCCTAACCAAATAGGGTTTATTATTATCTAAACCATTGTATTTCAAACAGGTGGTTATCAGGTAGTTACTAGGTGGTCACTAGTTAGTTATCAAAGAAAGCTATAAATATAAGGATTTGCTATAAAAGGGGACTTTTATAGAGGGGAAACTTTGGAGGAATTTTGACAGAGACTTTTGATAATTTTTGGCTTTACACATTGTATAGGAAGGGTTTATGAGATTGTAGAATTTCACAAAGATAATACGAAATACTTTTGACTTGTATGTTCTAAATGTATTTCTAAGTTATTATTATTGGTTTTTTTGTATGTCAAATTGGTAATCCTTTTATGTCTTGGTGGAGATCATCTGTTATCTATTTAAATGCTTATTAATTTATACAATTGATGTAATGAAACAAAAGCATGCTTTGGTATCTCAGTTTGAATGTATTGGAGTTACTCATCTATTCGTATGTAGATATTTGTAACCCTTATTTCATTGTCATTGCATATTGAAATAGGCATTATGGTGAACCCCCCTTATAATGGTTGTTAGTCATGTAGTCCTATTTGGTATTTGTATGTCCACCAATATGGTCTTTGTTATTTAGCTTTCTTTTGTTTTTCCTTTATGTACTTTTAGGTTAAAAGTACACAAAAACCTTAAACACCCCTATCATATGAGGGAGTTGTCCCTCTCAAACACAAAGGAAGATTGTTGTTTCACAAGAAATCTCTCCAAATGTTGGAGCATATTTTTCACTCTCCATTGGGCAAGTCAAGTGTCATTTCAAGTGCCAATCTTCTTACCAACAAAAGGTTGATAAGGAACTCTGTTTCTTCTTATGTACATATCTTGGCCAATTTAGTAGTTCTTTTAGGGGTAATATCCAGATCCTTATAATCCTTTTTATTGGATAGAATCTTCCTTTTTTCTAGATATAAGAGTCATTAAGGATGTATATTCCTCCAAGAGTGACCATTCCCTTGGGTAGCTTATTGCCTTTCAATTAGATTATTTGATCTATGTAGGCTTCCTCGATCTTGAGAGAGTTCTTCAACAAACTTATCAACATTATAGAGGAAGGCAACAATCTTTTGGCCATTATAAAATATTATCTAGTGAGATTGTTTGTAAAGTACCATGGGTATGATTACATATTTGACTTTATCCTTGTTCCTTAATAATAAGTCCATGGGGGATCAAATTAGGAGCTAATAAGAGCCATTCTATCTACCCGAGTGTTCTCCTTTTGGGTATTCCCTATATGTTGACAACATCAAAATACTCTAGAAGATCCTAACATGGTGCTTCTATGCTTTCATGAGGGAATTCTCAACCACACTTAGGGATCTATCTTGTTTGATTACCAACTCTTGGTCACCATGTATCTAGAGCATCTTATTGTCCTTTCTTTCTATGAATAGTAACCCTTGCTCTAACATCTCATATTCTACAATGTTATACATATAGATGAATTGGAGCCAAAGATATTATTAATACTTTTCTTCTTGAGAGGAGATTAGTTGGATACTAGCAAGGAAACATATTGTATAGTTAACACCATAAAAACATAATTTCCACATCTTGATATCATTTTCTTACTTCCATATTAATTTTAGGATCAATGGATCCGCATGAATCATATAAGTGCCTAGGATAGTCTCTTCAAATAGCTAATGAGCATCCCCCTCCATGTCATTCGAAAATGACCATTATGTATTATGATCTTGATTTATGACGTCATTGGAAATATACATCTCATCATGGTATTCAGGATAGGATGACTTATCCTCAATAAATTTTTTTGGTTGGGATCACTATGAGCAAGTTTAATCTCAATTTGATGCATGCTTAGTGACTCAAAAGGAATTTTGATTTTGGTTCCACACCTTGTGTTTAAGAACATTTGGTTGTATTATAGGGAGAGGTATCTTCTAAATTTATCTATGAAATCTCTAAAAAACCAAATTCCAAGTGTGGTACGTACATTGATTATAAATATATCTTGATGGACTTCAATATTGGGGAAGGCATATAGGGATAGGGGTAGGTTCTTGACCACTCCTACAAAATTGATTGAGGTTCCATCTAGTTTGGAAAATCCTTTCTTTCTAGGCTCATATGTTAAATAAAGAGCCTCCATGACCTTTGTGCCAATTATTGAGGTACTTGAGCTAAAGATTACCATATAATTATGTATTAACTTGTCCTTGCGAACTAGTGCCAAATAGAAAGGTTTTAGTTTGATCCTACTTACCTCACTTCTTGCAATTAGTAGGGTGTTATGTGATGGTGGGATAACTTTTATTCTGTCTATGAGAGGCATCCTTTTATTTCCTAATGCATTTTATCTTTTGAGAGCCTTCTCTATCATCTTCATTTGCTTAGGTATGGAGAGAAATTTGCAAAGAAACATGTTAAATATGAATTTCATGAGTTGATCCACTATATTGAATGAGCTCCTAGTTTGTCCTATTATAGCCATATTAGATTCTCAATGCATGTGTGACCTATTCACTACAAGATATGTGGTCTTACTCATTCTTGGATAAACATATATTGTTCTAGTTATACCAAACTTATTCAATTTGATATCAATGGGTGTTACAAGCCTTGTAGTGGACTTCAATTGTGAATATTGAATGTGCCTTTTTATTTTTCTTTTGTAGGTGACAACATCTTCAATTGAGTTTGTTATTAGTTAACCCTCCTTTCTCTTGTTTGATAGTCAAATTTGGGTTATGGCCCTTTTAAAGTTTTATTGGGTTCATTTTGAGCATATGATTCAAAGTCTTCCTAAGTCACTAGTATTTATTCTTGGCTACTTGTCTATTCTAAATATGTTTCTACAATAAATAATTGATCATCATGATTGGTAGTTTGGCTCTATTTATCATGAAAGGTGGGTTGTGTATGAGAATTGATGAGGCATGTTTTGGGAATATGAGACACAAATCAATAAATAGGGCCATATGTTTCTTTATTTGATATAGTCATTTTAGGTTATCATCAACTCTCTATTGGGATTATGGGTGATCTATTGTAGTAGTTGTTCTATTAGGACTAATTGATTATGTTACATGTGATGTTTTCTTGGTTGATATAGGAACCTTTGTTGGTAGTGTTTTTTGTTATAGAGTGACCTATGACATTGACTAAGGTTACTTATTATATTGTTTACTTGGCATACATTGGAGGTCTTTGTTCATTTTTTTATTTATGTTAAGAAAAATGATCTCATTTGACATGTTTTGGAGCAAACTCCTCATTTCATCAAGCTTAGAGGAGGTTAATGGTTTAGAAAAGTAGAATTTTATTCGAGGCTTTTTGGGAATTGGATTCATTAGAGGGAGAGAAGTAGGTTTCTCAATATGTGTAGGTTGGTATGCTGACTAAATATTAAGAAATAATGACATAGAGGGCAAGAAACCAACCTTCCAATCTATATCAAGTCATTTCCCACCACTATAGCAATCTCATTTGCATTTGAGAGATTATTTCCTCTCCTTTTATTTGTTACCATGGCTATTCAAAATCAATAACCTTTACATACATATATATATATATATATGTATGTATATATATATATATATATGTATGTATATATATATATATACATACATATATATATATATATACATACATATATACATACATATATGTATATACATACATACATACATATATATATGTATATACATACATACATACATATATATATGTATATACACACACACATACATATACATATACATATACATACATACATACATATGTGTGTGTGTGTGTGTGTGTGTAAGCCATAAAGCACACTTGATGGAGGATGAAATTCAACTAGGATGCATTCCCATATCTTTTCAAATCTAGTGTTGAAGTCATCAAGCATATCCATATGGGCCCTTTTGATAGTTGTCAAATTCTCTTGGAGTGATAAAACAACTCCTTTTTTGAACCAACTGAGGAAATCCTAGTATAACTAGTATCGATCAATAATTGACATCTACAAAAATGACTAATACCAAATAAGATCCTTTCCTTTGAATTAAGTGGCAAATAATATCAATATAATGATTTCTTCATCAATTTTTTGAATTATACAATGATTCACAATATCATGCAAATATTCCATAGGAATAGCATGGTTTTCCCATATGGTATGAGAAAGATAACATGAAGCAATACCTAGTATGGCTCCCTATATTGTAGGTGGAATTACAAGGATTAATGGAAATTTGGTATTTTATGTAGGATGTGCTCTAGGTAGTTTTTATGTAGCCATCATGAGTATTCCTTAAGAAATTTGTATTTGAGGATATAATGTAGCATGAGGGCTTCTTCAAGGAATGGACACAAGGGGTTGTACAAGGATTTGAGGGTTAGATTTAGGTGCATATCTTGTGATAATTCTAGGGATCACATGATTTTATAGGTTTATTGGTGTAGAATTAATAGCCAAGAGTCCATTGAGACTTAGCTAGGACTGGGTTCGAGTAGTATAGTGGAGGCTAGAATCCTTTAGAACTATTTGAGTCCCATAGAGCATACTGAAAAATTGATGGATTGGTCTAAAGGCCCTTTTTAAGAGCCAATACACCATGTAGGATTGAAAACATGGAAAACCTTATAGGCAACAATATGGGTCAGTAATGAGGGTGGACCTTGCAAGATAATCTAAATTGGGATTGGAGGGTTGAATCCCTATTTATCTTAATGCTAAGATTAAATATTTTTATGGTTTGGGGTGAAAAGGGATAAATATTACATAAAGAAAGTAAATCAAAACAAAGTATCACACTAAATGGATGTAATCTTTACTACAAGAGTAGAGCTTCACAACTCACAATACAATAATCAATAGAAAACAACAAGTACATTATAGTTAAATGTGAATAATGACAAGGATTGAACTCATTGAGATAATTGTTTGCTTCTTATTAAGTTCACTAACCTATCAACCATTACATAAATATTACTTCAAAAACATACATAGAGGCTCCCATATGTAGAAGTAAAGAAATGAAAATCAAACAATATATCAAGCTCAGTAACTCAATTGTACAAAGTGTCACGTGCTTATGAATTTTGAATGAAAAAGACAATTGAGAGGGGGGGTTGAATCAGTTGTAGCAAATTAAAACATCAAAACCCTCAATAGTAAACAAATCCACAAACATTCATTGAACCCTTATTCTGTTAAAGTGATTAAACATGAAATGCAGATAACAAAAATTGAAATAACAACACCATACACAAGAGAACACCAAATTTACATTGAAAACCCAATGATGGAAAAACCATGATGAGGATTAGCTTACAATATAAGTAATTGCAAAACTAGTACAAGGGATCACTGCGAGAATAGGACACACTTTCCAAAAAAGACTCACAACCATAGAAAGAAACACAAGAAGATAGAAGAGAAATGTTACATAGAGAACAAATTCTCAATGCAACAAGGAATCCACCACAATTGCTCTCACACTTTCGCAGCCTTGTTTGAAAGATTGCAGACACCTTCAACTCACTACATTTAGACATCCAACACTTCGAAGTTCGCACTACTCTGCTCAAACTCGCACTCTACTCTTCAGAAATTCAAATCACTTGCATCACACACCTTTTATTCTTTCTATATTAACAATCTTCAACATCTCAACTCATACTTATATTGTCCTCAACCTTGAAAACCTTCTCCAAGGTCGACAATACACACTTCACACTTTGCAGTTTCAAATTAGGTCAGCATTGAACATTCCCACGGTGGATAAGAATGAAAGTGGACCAAAACAACACTTAACTAGGACCCAAATTAAATCTCACATGCCATGTTATGCCTTCATTAATACTTGAACATCTTCAAATGTAGTGTAAACACTAGGTCGATCGTTACCCGTGAAAACACATTAAACATTAAGTAAACACTTCCTTAAATCAATCTAAAACTTTCAGACAAAAAAATTCACTTGAACATGATCCAAGATCATCCTGAAAACCAGCAACTTCCTTCACAACAAATCTCACTTGAAGATTATAATCATACTGTTTATCTAGACAACACTACCAGATGCTGTAGTACCCTATAACTCAAAAGAACTTCTTTTGATATGCCTAACCATGAATCCTCTTGACACAAGAAAGAGAACAACACCATTAACTCTCCTTCAGAACCACAACTCTTGAAAAGAAACCACAGAGAAATGTGGAGCAAATACATTTCTCCTAGACACCTTTGTACAACACCTTTAAACCAATTCACACACTGGTGAACACAACTTCCTCTAACCAAGAATCCAGAAGCCCAAATTCTAGATATAAGAATGCTGAACAACTTTAACCAACATATCCAAACCACAAAAGTAGATCTTTAACCTAGAAGAAATGTGAAGCAAAACCAAAAAACCTCGGCAGGACAAAACACCTCTACAACATCCTGTTCCCTTATTTTATCAATTTTCTCAATATCCTCAACATCTTCATCATGCAACAAACTTCCTTAACACATAGTTGACATCAATGACAACACCAACCTACTGAAATCCTATTGACATCAATGAAAACACCTTCATACTTGCAACATTCTCCCCCTTTTTCATTGATGGCAACACATGATGTGAAAAACCATAAAAGACAACACAACAGTTCTAAACACACTTTCTTATGATTTTCTTTCTTTTCTCCCCCTGAGTAGATAATTTTTTTCACATAATTCTTTGTCCCCCTTTGACATAAATGGGAAAGGATAATTTTTTTTACATTTTTCTCCCCCTTTGACATTGAACCAAGTTACTTGCTCTAAATAATTCCCATTAGGAGTACACCTAACCAAATCAACAATTCTGCAACAATGAAAACACATGATACTACCTACTCCCCTTGAGAGGTAGCCACCAACATTAGTCTTGAAAGAGATGAATCCATAGATCCACTAGACTGATGCATCTTCATATGCATCTAGTTCAAATAAGGAGGGGAAATAACCCCCAACATCTCCCAAAGATACTCAAAAGTATCCTTAGGAAGAGCCTTAGTAAATATATCAAAAATTTGATCCTTTGTAGGTACATATTCAAGCTTTACCTCATTCTCAATAATATTCTCTCTCAGAAAGTGATACCTGATTGATATATGCTTTGTCCTTAAATGCATCACTATATTCTTTGAAATGTTAATTGCACTTGTATTATTGCAGAAGATAGAAATAGGCTCATCATACACTACTCTGATATCCTTCAATGTCTATCTCATCCATAAAACTCGTGTACAACAAGATGCTGTTGCAGTATACTCAGCCTCTGTAGTGGATAAAGAAATTGAATATTACTTCTTACTTAACCATGACACCAATCTACATCCAAGAAAGAATGCCCCACCACTTGTTCTTTTTCTATCATCAACACAAACAGCCTAATCTGCATATGTATAAGAACCTAATGTGAAATCAATATCCTTAGGATACCACAAGCCATAATTTGGAGTGCCTTTTAAATCTTTGAATATCCTCTTCATAGATGCAACATGTGTTTCTTCAGGATCTTCTTGAAATATAGCCACAAGACAATCTGCACACATGATATCCGATCTAGTAGCAGGTAGATATAGCAGTCCACCAATCATAGATCTATATTTGCTTTGATCAACCTTAGGAGAGTCATCATCTTTGCTTAATTTGAAACCAACCACCATAGGAGTACATACCTGTTTGGATTCTTCCATTCCAAACTTCTTCAACATTTCTTTTGCATACTTTGATTGTGAAATAAAAATTCCTTTATCTATTTAATTTATTTGTAGCCCAAGGAAGAAATTCATCTCCCCAAACATTGACATCTCAAACTCCTTCTACATTTCTTCAAAAAAATTCTTACACATAGCTTCATTTCCATCAAGGATAATATCAACATACACAACCACTATCAAGATTTTGTCTTCCTCAAATTTGAAGTAAAGATTACTATTTGTAGTGCCTTTACTAAATCCTTGCTATAACAAATATTTGTCCAATCTTGCATACCAAGCTCTGGGAGCTTGCTTCAATCCATACAATGCCTTTTTCAATTCTCACACCATATCCAATTGATTTGATAATTGAAATCCTTTCAATTGTTCCATGTAAACCTCTTCTTCTAATTCACCATTTAAAAAAGTAGAATTCACATCCATCTGATAAACTTTAAAGTCCTTGTATTTTGAAAAATGCTAAAAACATCTTGATAGCTTCCATCCTAGCCATGTGAGCAAATGTTTCCTCAAAGTCTATACCTTCCACTTATGAGTATCCCTTACACACAAGTCTTTCCTTATTTCTTACCACTTCTGCATTCTCATTTAGTTTATTTCTGAATACCCATTGAGTTCCAATTATGTTCTTATTTTCCAGTCTAGAAACCAATTCCCAAGTTTGTTTTTTCTCAATCTGCATAAGTTCTTTTTCCATTGGCTTCGTCCAATGTTCATATTTGCATGCATCACTCATTGTTTTAGGTTCAACTTTAGAAAGTAAACATAGATTTACCTCAACTTCAATAGCTCCGCTTCTTGTCAATACTCCTTTCCTCTTATCTCCAATGATATGTTATTTGAAATGATTCTTTTGCAAATACTTAGGGGTTTTAGGGGTCTTCTTCGAAGCTTCTTCCTCTTCATTTTGTATTTCTTTTTCTTTAGCTTTCTTCTTCTTCTTCTTCTTCTTCTTTGCAATCAAGTTCATCTGACACATATCTATCTATTGCAATTGAATTATGCAAATTTTCATCAACCTTAACATTTGTACTTTCAATGGTCTTTCTCAGCCTTTTGTTGTAACATCTGTAAGCTTTGATTTTAGTAGAATATTCAAGGAAGATGCCTTCATTAGACCTTGCATCAAACTTTCCAAAGTTTTGTTCATCTCTCTTGATATAACTCTTGCTTCCAAATACTCTAAAGTACTTCACAATAGGAATCCTTCTATACCATAGCTCATAGGGAGAATTTGTGTTGTTAGCTTTAGCTTGTACTTTGTTAAGTATTTTACATTGCTTCTCTCCAATAGACTCCAATAGATTTTCCTCTTTCATCATAGTTATAAAAAATTCTTTAACAGTTCAGTTTTTCCTCTCAACCACTCCATTCTATTGATGAGATCTAGGGCCAAACAAGTGTCTCTTTATTCCATGAACTTCACAAAACATGTTAAACTCATTGGAGGTGAATTATCCACCTCTGTTAGACCTCAAACATTTGATTTTCAAATCCATTTCATTTTCAGCCATAGCTTTAAATGCTTTAAATCTATGTAGTGCATTAGATTTATCTCTAAGAAAAGTAACCCATGTCATTCTAGAGTAATCATCAATCGAAAGCATGAAATACCTATCACCTTGAATACTTCTCACCCTTGTAGGACTACAAAGATCTATATGTATTAATTCTAGTAGTCTAGTAGCAGATTGTTCCTTTCCCTTGAAACTACTCTTTACCTGCTTTCCAAACTAACAATTCTTGTAAACAACATTGATAGGTTTTGTGATTCTTGGTAGGTCTCTTTTTGCATGAACTAAACTGATTCTAACCAAGTTATCAAAGTTCATGTGACACATCCTCCGGTGCCATAGCCAACTGTCATTAATCTGAGACATGAAGCAATGACCATCAAAGCCCTTAAGCTGATAGATATTTCCATTTTCCTTCTTCCCAACAACAATCATAGTTCCAGTCCCTTTTTTAATCTCACATTTTCATCCTTAAACACAAGATTATATCCTTTTCTACACATTTTTTCAACACTCAAAAGATTATTCCTTAAACCCTTAACATAATAAACATATTTAGTATTATGCTTGCCATCAAAACTGATTGAACCTATTCCACAAATCTTAGCTCTTGAATCATCTCCAAATTTAACTAATCCTCCATCATATTTTTCAAGCTTAACAAACTTATTTTTATCTCTAGTCATTTGATTAGAGCATCCACTATCAATAACCTAGTAGTTCTTATCTTGTTTAACATGAAAATCAAAAACCAAAGTACCTTCAACCTTCTCCTTCTTAATGATATCAAGTTTCCACAATCCATAATATTCTTTGCAATGATTTCTGGCTTTGATTGTGTGAGAATTTTTGCATCAACGTTTCGGATCATACTTCGTGATCCATCATAAGGATGAGAGCAGAGCTAAAGGATAAGCATATTTCCTTCTTCTTTGGAACACTTTCCTTCACACAACTTTTAGAGTTAGCATAAGTAGATTCATATTTTATTGCCAAGAATAAGCATTCATTTTCATCCACATCTCCATAATCAGAAATACGAACATCTTCTCTAACATAGTAGCTTCTTTTAATAATATTTCCTTTATTCTCCTTACTTTTATTGTTCACAACTCTATTTGGACATCTTGAAGCATAATGACCTACTTTTTCACAACTAAAAAATTTGAAAGGTAGTTTACCTTAGTACTTATCAGTGCCCTTTTTCATCCTTCTTACAAAGTTAGCTTCCACATCATCAAGATCTTCTCCATCTGAATCTTCAACCTTTTTTGATTTTCCAGCCTTGAAAGCAGTCTCCACTTTTGTACCATTTTTCAAACCCAGTTTTATCATTTCAAATGAAGTTGACTAATTGATCTCTAGAATAAGTATTAAAATTTGTAACTTCCTCAATAGCAGATACCTTTTCACTATAAGAACCAGGAAGAGATATGAGAACTTTCTTTACCGCCCTAGATTCTTTAATTTGTGCAACAAGACCTCTCATAGCACTTACCAGCTCATCAACTCTCTGTATGTAGGTTGTAATTGTTTCATCTTCAAAAATTCACAAGGTTTCAAATTGTTCCTTCAGATTCTGCAACTTTGCTTGTTTGACCTTGTCATCTCCTTCATAAATGCTCTCTAGCTTATCCCAAAATTCTTTAGTAGTCTCAAGATTCATAACTTTAACCAATTCAAAATTTGAAAGACTATTCATAAGAATAAATCTTGCCTTACCATTTATTTCATGTGCCTTGATCTCATTACTTGTGCTCAGGCCATTCTGAGGTGCAACATATTGAGTCTTTATTTCCTTTTCAATCTCAAATCCATGAGATGCCAGATATCCTTCCATCTTTGTCTTCCAAAATGCATAGTCTGTTCCATTAAATCTAGGGAAATCAATCTATTTCGCCATCTCGGATCTACCTTAAGCGGTTAAGCTCTTATCCAAGGAACCTTGTTTTGATACCAATTTATGAATGAACAAGACAACTGATAGGGGGTGAATCAATTGTAGCAAATTAAAACATCAAAACCCTCGACAGTAAACAAATCCACAAAAATTCATTAAACCCTTATTATGTTAAAGTGATTAATCATGAAATGTAGATAACATAAATTGAAATAACAACACCATAGCAAGAGAACACAAGATTTACGTGGAAAACCTAATGAGGGAAAAACCACAGTGAGGATTAGCTCACAATATAAGTAAATGAAAAAATGGTACAAGGGCTCACTACTAGAATAGGACACATTGTCCAAAAAATGCTCATAGCCAGGGATCACTGCCATAGAAAGAAACAAAAGAAGATAGAAGAGAAATGTTACATAGAGAACAACTTCTCAATGCAACAAGGAATCCACCAAAATTTCTCTCACACTTTCAAAGCCTTGTTTGAAAGATTGCAGACACCTTCAACTCACTACATTTAGAAGTCCAACACTTTGAAGTTCGTACTGCTTTGCTCAAACTCACACTCTACTCTTCAAAAATTCACATCACTTGCATCACACACCTTTTATTATTTTTGTCTTAACAATATTTAACATCTCAACTCATACTTATATTGTCCTCAACCTTGAAAAATTTCCCCAAGGTCAAAATTACACACTTCACACTTTGCAATTTCAAATTAGGTCGGCACTGAACATTCCCACGGTGGATAGGAATGAAAGTGAACCAAAACAAAATTTAACTGGGGCCCAAATTAAATCTCACATGCCACACTATTCCTTCATTAATACTTGAACATCTTTGAATGTAGTGTAAACACCAGGTTGACTGTTACCCATGAAAACACATTAAACATTAAGTACATGCTTCCTTAAATCAATCCAAAAATTTTTGGCAAAAAAATTCACTTGAACAGGATCCAAGATCATCCTAAAAACCAACAACTTCCTTTGCAACAAATCTCACCTAAATATTATAATCATATTGTTTATCTAGGCAACACTGCTAGACATTGCAATACCCTGTAACTCAAAAGACCTTCTTTCAATAGGCCTAACCATGAATCCTCTTTACACAAACAAGAGAACAACACCATTAACTCTCCTTCAGAACACAATTCCTGAAAAACAACTGTGGAGAAATGTGGATAAAATACATTTCTCCTAGACAACTTTGTACAATACTGTAAAACTAGTTCACATACTGGTGAACACAACTTCCTCTTACTAGCAATCCAGAAGCCCAAATTTTGGATATAGTAATTTTGAACAACTCTAACCAACATACCCAAACCACAAAATTAGATCTTTAACCTAGAAGAAATGCAAAGAAAAACTAGAAAATCTCTGCAAACCAGAACACCTTTGCAACATCTTGCTCCCTTATTTTATCAATTTTCTTAGTATCCTCAACATCTTCATCATGCAACAAACTTCCTTAACACATAGTTGACATCAATGACAACACTAGCCTATTGACATCTTGTTGACATCATTGAAAACACCTTCATACTTGTAACAATGAATAACATGCAAACCAATATTTCTAGATTAAAATACCTAAACCACAATAATTTTAGCACCCAAATTACATTTAAGTTTTGAAATTGGTAGAGGAAAAAATATCTCTATCGATTTTGGCAACTTAATAGTTCAAGTGTGTGGTTGGACACAATACCTCCTTCATGAATTCTACCACCCAATATTACATTATATTCTTGACCATGAATGCTTGGCCTCACCTCTAGGAAATTTAAATTTTGGATATGACTAAGCTTGCCTCTACTACTCCAGTGTTGTAGACCTCCTTAGGATGATGGAGGGTAGCAACATATGTCAAAATTATGTTATTGAGATGTAAGGTGGATCCATTTTGTATATTAATAGTTATGTGTCTTATGAGCCATTAGATAAACTTGTTGGTGGTAGATTGGATGGTCCAGACTATTTTTGCAAGACCTCCTCTTTGGATTTTTGGCAATTCTTGAGAGAAACCATGTAACCTTAATTAACTTATAAATTAAGTTAAATTGATAAAGGAAGTGGGGTCCATCAATATTTATGTGGAGTGCCTTTTAATTTTATTATATGACTACATCACCACATGTCACGATGCTAGGGATTTTAGGGGAAGCCTTATCAACCTTTTATAAAAGTCCTATGAGTTTTTTAATTAGATATAGCTTGTGGCCTAATGATGTGCATTTTCCAAGACTTAGAAACTTACTAGAGCTACATGAAAAGATACAAAACATAAAAATGGATGAAAGCAAGTTGGCTCATGGATGCCACAAGGCGTGTTTACTAGTCAAAATGCAAGGCATGATGAATTTATAGTTTGTAGTCAAGGATTTACTATAATAATAATAATTTAAGTGTACGACTTACCACTTTATTTGTTCAATTTATTTTTATATAGAATAATTTTAACCTATTCAATTGAGTTTCTAACATCTCTTATGAATATTGATAAAAATTAGTAGTAAACATGGTATCTCAACCAAATACAATGAAGAGTAACCTCAAATATGTTGGAAAAAGATTGTGTATCAAGTGTATTGATTAGCTTCTTGAATACAATTATGAGATATCATATTTGAAAACAATTCAAAAATAATAATATAGATTTATGTTGATGTTTGGTTGTTAGTTTATTAGATTAAAAACCAATGCTAAAATATTATTACGGTCTTATACAAATCTAGAAAATGTGTTTAAAATATTTATTTTTTATTCATTATAGTAACTATGTTACATGGGATTTGAGAGTTAGTGTGAACCTTAATATTTTTGTGCATGTGTGGCCAATACAAATATTATTTAAGATATACCTAGTTTAACCAATTGATTTGGATTAATGTCTCCCAAATGAACTTTGTGAGAGGTGCTCTTAAGGGAACACATAATTGACCATTTTGTAATTTTTTTTTTTGTTGGTATAAATATTCAAGTATTATCAACAAATTATGCTCTACATAAGTATGAAGTATGAACCTATAAAGTATCATGAAACCAAACTCACAATATTTTAGTTTTGAGTATCAAGCACAATGAGAAGCAAAGTTATTAGAGATTTATTAAATCTATTAGCTAATCTATTATACTTTCCCTTCTTATGCTTGAGTCCTAGATGGAACCATTGCAAGTATGTCAACTACTTTAAATGAATTTTATTCTCCATATTAATTTGTATGTGAATGGACTAAATAGTCTTGTAATAAGAGTAAATGGTTGATTTATCCAAGAGAGTGTCTCAATAATTCACATATTGTTAATTATATAATCTCTTTATCCTAGGTAGAGTACCATTATACAATGTAATAGTGTATCTCCTAATGATACACAACATAATGTTTTTATTAAGTTATTATTGCACAAAGTGTAATATTTGATGTATTTATATCTTGATTCAAAAGTAATGGTTAATAGTTAGGTATTAATAGAATGGGTGGAGAGATAATTCTGTATTTTGAATTCTTTGAATGATTGATGATGTTCAATTATGCACTAGAAAAAATAAATTCACTTGCATAATTTTATTCAATTCCTTGTAGATGTCAAAGGATTACACCATGAACCATGAATAAAAAATTGTGATTCCACAAAAATATGCAGTTTTGTGTGGCTACAAGGAGTTAAATAATTTATGATGATCTTGATATTTTTTACATCCATGTGAATTCTTCACAAACAATGAATTATTTGAAGTTGTGAACATGAGAGAAGAGAGAAATAAATACACACTTGGCTAAGTTCACTTCCAACTTACATGCAAGAACCTTTTGAACTTCTACAATTTATTCATTTTGAATTTGTCTATTATAAATGGGGAAGCCATATAACTAAATAAAATCAAAGGAATTGGTGAAGGGCCTCAATATACCATTCATTATTTGCATCAAGATTGTACTTGCATTTTTAGATGAAGTGAAACTAATAACTAATTCATACAAACCTTTCTTTATCTTAAATATAATCTTCCAAATTTGTTCTAGTTTGATGAAAAATTGGCAATAATAAAATTTGAAATTAACCTTTGTGAAGTGTTATGCACTTTAGTGATGGTCTAAAATATTATCAATGGGATGTAGATGATATGATTCTTCACATTAGTTTAATTAAGTATTTGGTATTCTATTAAGACATGTTATAAACCATCCTAAGATTCACAAGATCTTAGTTTTTCTAATAAAATTCATCATTATTTTGAATTGATATATGTAGCATTGTAAATTGTCACCCTTGAGAATTTCACACTATGTTTTTCTCCCCCTAAATTATTGAGTGTAATTGGGCCCCTAATTTCCTAAATTATGCATTTTGTAGCCCATTTGTACCACTTTTTAAGAAATTGTAAGCATTGAACAAATGCATCCAATTTTTATTTTCCCCCTGATAGTTAATATCCTGGAGAATAGGGCTATGACCCATTCACCCAAGGGTGAATGGGTCCCCCTATTCTTTCAAGGACCAATTTTAGACATTGTTGGAGTGGCCATCTTAACATTCAAAATTTAAATTTCTAATGTCATCTATTAGGATTTAATTCTTGAGAAATTAGAGAAATGCCTATAAATACCTAGTTATTGCATAATTTCAAATCTAACAAGCATTCATGAGTAAAAACTATTGTCAAGATCATTCAAGAGAAATTCAAGGGAAAAATTTCAAAGCTTTATTGCAAAAATTCAAGATCCTAACATCATGTCAAATCTTATGTGAGTTTATGTGTGTTCATGTTATCATGGTTTTGTGAAGGCTAACACTTTTGTAGGTCTCCAAAGCATTCAAACAATCAAGCAAGCAAGATCCAAGGCCTTGAAGTGATGTGCATGACTTTAGTCCTTCGAGGAAGCCATTGAAGGGTGGTCGGTTGCAACACTTTGTGATTTCATCATTCCTTCCTATCCATTATCATTTTATCATTGAAATTTCCATTGTGGAAGAGGAAACACTAACATGGGGTTTGACTAAGGAAAGCCCCTAAATGGAACAACCCTTTCCATCTCTTTGGATGTGCAAATTTTAGGTTTGGAGAGGATTGAAGGAAACTTGAAGAAAAATTGTTCATTGTTGCATTTGAAGCCCTACATCTTGTCAATTCACAAAAACTCACCTACAAAATTATTCGACATCTTTCTAACAACTTTGTAAGTGGAAACTGGAGTCCCAAATCTACCACTAGAGGACCTCAAAAGTTGAGTAGAACACCTTACAAGGACTCATATGCCCATGGGCGTATAAGTTTTCCTATGCATACTAAAACCAATTTTTTGGGGCAGGTACACAAACCTCTGCGTTTTCCAGATCTATCTGCAAACTGTTGTTTTAGTCTATGCATTGTCAAGATCTTGCATTTTTCATATTAGGGTACATAGTCTAATTAGGTTAATCAAGGAAAAGCAATTCCAATCCATGCTAATCCCCAAATTGATGGAGATCTAGGTGTGATTGGCTCACCTTCATGGTTGAAAGTCAATCTATACATCTTGTTGATCTCCATCTCAATGAAACCCTAGGAAAAGGTATTTAATCCTATTGTTCTAAGCACTTAGGACTTAGGATCACCTTTATTTGTTTCACATATGCTACCTAAGGTTGTCATGGATGTCAACACTCAGTTTGGTTTTCCATTGATTTCAACACTCGGTTTGGGCTATCATTGATGCTTACATTTGTATGTTGATGGTATACAATGATGATGTGCTAATAATGATGTTGCCGATGTTCATGGTTCGATGCCATGCCTTGTTTGATACCAATTAAAGTAGTATTAGTATGTTTGTTGTTAGCAGAGATGATATCATGATGATATATTAAGATAAGGATTAGAAGTTGTAAGATGAGGATCAGAAGCATTGAGATGAGGATTAGAAGTAATGTTGATGTTTGGGATATGTTGTTGATGCTCTTTAGTATGTTGTATTCTCTCTCCTATTGTTCTTGAGGGAGTATGTGTTGCTATAAGGATGTTCTAGTCTCCAAATGTTAGTAAAGGTTTTTTCTACAAGAAGTTTCTTTGAAGATTGATTGGGGGAATGCTTTGCATTCCTTTACTTTTGAAGATATGGTCTTGCAATTTTGGATTCAATGTTTATGGTCTATGGGTGTTGCACTCTTATTTTTTTAGGTCGCCAATGTTGTCAAGGAAGTCTCTAGTAATTGTAGTGGTTTGGTAGTTTGGTTGCTTGTCAAGACTAGTCTAGAAAATGCTCCACATTTCTCTACATTGTTGTTTCTATTATTGTGGCTTGGTGGATGTCTTCTAGTGTTTGTGCAGTGTCTTAGTTTAGCTTTCATGTGATGAAGTTTACCACAAGTTGGTTTGTAAATGTTCTATCTCATGATTGTGTCTTATAGGCTTTTGAGATGAAGTGTTCTTGTTCTATTTGGTTTGTGGTAGCTATTTTTGGCATGACAGTGAGAAAGAAGCATATGGAAGTGTTGTTGAATGCACATAAAACATTTCTTAGTGGTCCATACATCAATGGTTGATCTTTTTGGTACCACATTTTTTTTTGAGTTGGTCTTCTAGGCAATTTGTGGTTGTCTAACCAACAGGGCTTGTTCTCTTGCTTGCAATATGTACTTGGGGGGTCTGCGCCAACAATTGAGGTTGTGTTAAGATGAGTTTTGGTCCTTCCCTATCCTATTGAGAACCACATTGAGTGAATTCCTTTGTAAGATTTGTTTTTGGGCCAAATGGTAATGTGCTACACGTTTCTTCTATACATTTCCTTGTTGACTTGGGATGTTTTGCACCAACATGTGTTATGTTTTGGATCACATTGGAAGATGCAATAAGTTGTTTTTGGTCCTCTCTATCTCCTTGATAGGACCTCTTTCACTACAATTATGTTTTATGTCTGACTTGTTGAGATCATTGCATATCTCTTGTTATGGCTGACCTAATTGGAATTTTGAGATGTTGTGAAGGATATAAATGGAAGAACAAATTAGTTACAAAGTGAGAGAGTGGAATAGGTAAGATAATATGATGTGAGTTGAGTATGAACTATGAAAAGTTAGTATGATGGATTAATTGTATGCTTCTTTTATAGTAGTTCATGTTCATGTTTTCATTGTAATCTTCATGTATGCTGCTTGGAGGTAGTGAGTCTCCCTGGTATGTATTGTATCTTTCCCTGGGGTTGTGTGCCTCAACCTACAAGTCCTTTGTATCTTTCCCTAAGGTTGTGGATCTTAGTTTGCAAGTCCCTCCAGGAGCAATGTACTTCCTTAGGTAGTGAGCCTTAAATAAACTGTAATATTACTCGTATATTGAGATATTTCTCTTTGTGGTTTTTCCCTTCTTAGGTTTTCCACGTATATTTGGTGTTAGCTTGTGCATGTGTGTTCATTTATTTATCATTCATTGTTGCTGATTGATTAAGAGTTATTGAGTTGTTCAAGGGTTGCTAATATTGTGCATGTGTGTTCATTGCTTTATCTGTTGACTTGATTAAGAGTTGTTGATCTTGTTAGAAGTTTGAATTTTCATTGTGTTGAAGGGTTTAAGTTTTGAAAATACTAATTCACCCCCCCCCCCTCTTAGTATATGGGTGTGTTCAACATTTTTTATGCTTCATTTTGGTAAACCTGAATCTTTGACATCATAATTTTTTTGAAATTGGAAGTCTTTCAAACCATGAATCTAGGTATTGCTTTGCATTTCTCATTTAGGGTTTCATTTTTGCATCATAAAAGCATAAGAATTTTTTTTTGCATCACATATTGCATCTTAGGTTGCATTAGGGTTTATTCTAGTCATTTAGATTAGATCTACATTCAAAATTGCATTCAAAATTGTCCTTCATTGTTGCATACTTGTATTCAAGCCATATTGTCTTAAATTGTGAAAATTTTGGAAACATATTCACTTACAGACCTATTTTCACACAGAAGCAAAACCTTTAGACAATATAATAAACATTCAAATTTTGAATGTTCAAAACCCCTATCAAGGACTCAAATGCCCTTGGGAGCCTTTGTCCTTTTTCTCTACACCTTTAGTCTACTTGTGCTTGCAAATATTTGAATTAGAATTTTGAACTGCATGTATTTGGCATCTTTCATATAGTTCAAAAATTAAAAAAACATTGCATTGTTTGATTTCAAAATTTTATCAAAATCATCACTTTCATATTGTGGCATCTTAAAATCGGTCAATTATTGCATTTTAGATCTAAAATTTGCATTCAAAACTTGTCAAAACATTTTCAACTTTGTTGTACACTAAAATTTTGAAGCACATT
Organism: Sequoia sempervirens; assembly: GCA_007258455.2. Lineage (NCBI taxonomy): Eukaryota > Viridiplantae > Streptophyta > Pinopsida > Cupressales > Cupressaceae > Sequoia > Sequoia sempervirens. The sequence goes on along the minus strand of VDFB02259777.1, from coordinate 202,718 downwards.
GTCTTAAATTGAGAAAAATCTAGAAAAATATTCATTGTTAAACTTGTTTGCGAGCAGACCCAGAATCCTTCAGTAGTTCCTTACACAGTCAAAATTTAAAATTTCAAAAACCCTCTCTAGGACATAGATGCCTTTGGGCACCTCTGTCATGTTTGGGAGCCTTTTTCTTTATATTTTTGGCTTAAATTTCTATGACAAAGCTCTCTCAATGTCCTCTATTGAAATTTGATGCTTGTTTTTCAATTCTATTTACAAAACTATATGATTTTGATCATTTGATACATAAGGAAAGTAACAACATGTTCCCTTTTCAAAGATGTGGTTTTGATATGGTAATGAATGGCTTGTATAATAATTATAATCTCCCTAATTATGAGTACAATCTAGGGAAATGAACTCAAGTCATTGACAAGCATGTTAGTCATTCTCCCAATATCTCTCCTAATTGTGAGAGTATCTTGGTGCAAGAGAATGAAATCCTTGACACATTTATTAATATCACTTTTGTTGGCATTGGTTGTCATTGATGTCAACTCTTGAGGAGATTGTTGTGATGTCAAAACTTGGTGAGTCTGTTGGCATTAGTTGCCAATGCTTGGGAGATTGTTGCACATGTTTGTGAGATTGTTGTTTGACATTGGTTGTTATGACTTTGAAGTTGTTGAGGTTCATGGTTGGATGTCATGCCTTGTTTGATGTCAAGAAAAGATGAATTAAGTATAGTTGTTGATGTTATCATGATGATATATTAAGATGAGGATTAGAAATAATGTTGATGGAGAGTTGTTGCAGATGGTCTCTAGAATGTTGTATATTCTCCCCTGTTGTTCCTGAGGAAGTATGTGTTGCTGCAAGGAAGTTCTGGTCTTCGCAAGTTGGTGAATGTTTCTATTTCAAGAAGTTGCATTGAAGGCTATTTAGGAGAATGCTTCGCATTCCTCCACTATTGAAGATTTGGTATTGCAGTTTGGGATTCAGTATGTGTGTCCTATGGATGTTGCACTCCCATATTTTTAGGTCACTAGTGTTGTTGAGGAGGTTTCTGCTATTTGTAGTGTTTTGACAGTTTTATCGGTTGTTTGGATTGGTCCAAAAAATGCTCCACATTTCTCCACATTGATGTTTTTCTCTTGTGGCTTGGTGGATGTGCTCTCAGTGTTTGTGCAATGTCTTAGTTCCGTTTTCATGTAATGAAGTGGTTTGCAAGTTGTTCTCTCTTGGAAACATCTTATGCGCTTCTAGAAGGAAGTATTTTGTTTCTATTTGGATTATGGGAATGTTTGTGACATGAAAGCATGAAAGAATTGTCTGAAAGTGTGTTTGGATGTTCATGAAATATCTCTCTATGGTCCACAATTAGTGGTTGATCTCTTTGGTGCCTCATATTATGTTGAGTTGGTTTTCTAGGAAATTTGTAGATATTTAATCAACAAGGCTTGTTATCTTGCTTGCACCATGTGTTTGGAGGTCTACACCAACATATGAAGTGTTAAGATGATTTTGGGTCCTGACCTATCTTGTTGAGAACTGCATTGAGTAAATTTAGTTGAAGTTGTGTTTTTGGGCTGACTGGTATTGTGCTACACATTTTCTTATGACCAACTTTCAATGATGTGCACTAGCATGTGAATTTATTGAGATCACTTTGGAAGATGTAATAATATTGATTTTGACCCTCTCTATCTTCTAGATAGGATCACATAATGTTTTTGTTGCTGACTTCTTGAAATCATTGTTTGTATTCTTTTTGGTCAACCTAATCGATGTTTTAAGATCTTGTAGAGGATATAAATGCAAGAAAATTTCAGTTGCAAGACAAGAATGAGGGAGTGGATATGTGCAAAGATGAATTGAAGCAGTGAGCTATGAAAATAAAAGAGTAATGAGCTTTAGCACCTCAGTCAATAGAGTCTATTGTTGACAAACGTAATTTCATATTCTTCATGTATCCCACTCTAAGATAGTGAATCTCATATGGTCCTTGTAATTTGTATCTTGCATTGGGTTTGTGCACCTTGTAGTAAAAGTCCCTTGTATCTTTCCCTAAGGTTGTATGCCTTAGCCTGCAAGTCCATTGGTAGTGAGGCTTAAATTATAATTTTGTAAGCAATGAGCTTCTATATTGTGAGTTAACTCACAACGTGCTTTCTCCCTTCTTAGGTTTTCCATGTAAATATAGTATTATCTTGTGCAACTATGTTCATTGTCATATCTTTCATTTTTGTTCATTTGAATAAGTGCTACAAATATGGTTAAGGGTTTCCAATCTTGTCAATAGATTGATTTTGCATATTCCTAAAGGGTTTAAGGTCTAAAAGGGCTTAAGTTTTTGTAGATAATGATTCACCCCCCTCTTAGTATCTAGGTGTGTTCAACAAATTTTCCTAATCTTCATTCATCTCCCAACATCTCTCCTACCTATGAGTCTGTTTTGGTGCAAGAAGATATGCAATCATAGACAATCATGACAATCATATTTGTTCTTCTCCAGATACCTCTCCTACATGTGAAGAGGGTATCTTGGTGTTAGAAGACCCAATCATTGAGCATCATGATAATCTTGTTTGTTCCTCTCCCAATACTTCTCCTACTTGAGAATACATTATGGTGTAAGAAGATGATATCATTGATACATTTCTTTCAAAAGACAATAAGATGGATTGCATAGGTGAAGATGCTAAGGTGATCTTAGATCCCCCTAATAGAAGATCATCAACAAGAAGTCAAATCCATTGAGGTTATGAATACACAATTGACTATTAGATCTCCCTTGATTATTGGACCTCCTAAAACTCCTTTTGGACCTCCTAAGAGTCCTCTAATTATTGGACCTCCTAAAGTCCTATAATTATAGGACCTCCTAAACCTCATGGCCATATCCTAAACTTTTCAAAACAACTCACTAGTAATCATGTGTCACAAGAAAAAATTTATCACATAATTGCTCACACATATAACACAAGAAATAATAAGCAACAAAAATAAACTTCAACATCCATCCCATTGCCTCAACCATACCTTCCACCCACACCTAATATTCCTCAACATAGTGGTAAAGAATGTGATCTTGTAATACTCCAACCAATATCTCCCTTTGGACTTTGATTCAAACATCACCTACATACAACAGGATGCTCCAAGAGGCTTTGCAAAAGATTTATGTCCCAACTTCCTGTTGAACCGAATGATGTAGCAACCTTGTTTGATTGTATGAAAGTGACAAATTTTGATATTACATTCCCCCAACATGAACTGATCTCACTTGAGATTCAAAAAAATATGAAGCCTTAATGATAATGGTGATCATTAACAAAATTAAAATTCAACGTATTCTCATAGATAATCGATTGGGTCTTAATGGTTGTAGCATTGACCTTCTAGATAAAATTGGTGTGGACAAGAATATTATAGAACCTAGTGATCTTTCAATTCGTAAGTTTGATAATGTTAACAAGAAACCATTAGGATCCATCACATTACCAATCAAGCTAGGAACCATCACTCTATAAACACTTGTTTATGCTATGCCAAGACCTATTTCATATAACCTTCTCCTAGGTAGACTGTGGATTCATGTCATGAAGGGAGTCCCATCTACTCTTCACCGTGAGATGAAATATGAATATAATAACAAGATATACATGGTTAAAGAAGATGAAGAAAGTTATAAGTTATAAGTTGAGGCCAAACATAATACTTCCAACTCTCTTAATACTTTGATTCCAACTCCAAAAGTAGAACCCATAATGAAATATTTGGATGATGATTGGGGACCATTAGATTTTACACCCTGTTTCAAAGAGGATTCCAAAATCTTGCCATCAAAGTCCAAAGAACTTGATGATAATCCTGAATGCATAATAAAAATTTCTTAGATGATGATTGGGGTCCATTAGATTTTACATCCTCCTTTATGGGAGAATACAAAATCTCACAATCTAAACCTAAAGAGTCTTGTGTTGTATCTAGTTCTACATCAACAAATACAAAAACATCAACCCATGATGGTGATGGGGGCTCTTTAACTTCCGTCCATCATGAGTGTAAGACACCTAACTTTAGAAAACTTAAAAAGGATTTGCATGCTCGGGAAAATTCTTCTTAGGAGCATGTAGACATGATCTCTTCATCTGAGTTGGAAGAATGTTATGGCTTTGGTTACAAAATTATTTCTAAACATGGATATAATGCAAACATGAAACAAAATGATAGGAATCAAGTGAATTCTATACCATACTTTTCCAATCAGGGTCTACGTTTCCAACCTTCATCTCCACCTTCATCTAATGCTTTATCATCTACTATATGTATGATATCTTGTGATAAGAAAGCAAGATTTTCTTCACAAGAGAAAGAAATGTACCCTACTATTAATCAATAGAATATCTTGTTGAGGCTTCTCAAAGTCTAACTAATTACTCTTCCTCCAAGAACACAATTTTTTTTACAAAAAAATCTCATTTTGTGCATATCATCGAGTGCATGGTCATTCTATCAATGAATTCCAGGCCTTGATTAATAAAATACATTTTAAGGATTGTGGTGCTCTTCCTTGTGTTAATGCACCTAATTCCTCTAATCAATAATTATCTCCATCCTATTGTGTTTCTCATCACTATGTGGCATTTGTAGCTTTATGTGTTTTTCTCATTGCCATTCATGGTGTTACAATATTAAGTGCAACCATATTTTTTATGGCAACAACATGATAGTACTTGGTGTGGTTATCCTTGTCTCTATGCTTGGGGGTCAAGGATAACTAGTTTTGGGAGGTGTGTATTCTTTTTAAGGATCCCCTCTTCCCCACTTTCTCCTTAAAATACCAACATAGCAAGTATGTTGACATTTTAAGGGGGGCATACATTGACATTCTTTGCTTCGTTTCGTTCATAGGTGTTGAACTTAGTGTTGTGTTTGCATAACATTTTGATCATTTTGTAGCACCTTATTAGAGTTATCAGGGAGTATAACTCTTGGTATGGTTGTCTTGGGTACAAACCTAGTGAAAAGCGATCCTCACTAGACCTAGTGTGTTTTTCATTTTGCTACCATGTCTTGGGGGCTCACCTACTGAATATCGAACTTCTCTAGCCATGTGCCTTCTAGAGTGTGATTCACCTACAAATATCAAACTTTGTTATGGTATTTCATGAACCCCTTTTAACATGGCCACATAGCATAACACAACTTTTTTTCTAGTGGAGCCATGTGTTCATAAGTGATTTTACATCCTTGTGAGAGCATCATTTTTCAAACATCACATTCAATGGATGACATTTGGTATTTGAGACAATTTAAGACTAAGGTCTCTTTGCCTTACCGACTCAAATATTTTAGTACTAACCTTGTGTTTTTGTGTGTTTTCTTCATGTTCACATTGTGTCTACATCATGTTTGTTTTCATTTCATCATCATTTTTATGTTCCATCATGTCATGTTTTTTCATCGTGTGTGCCTTGTGTTTTTTGACATGTATATTTGTGTATGTTGTCTTGTTGCATATCAAACATGTGTGTTTTCCTTTGTGCTTATGTTGTTTTGCCATGGGATCTTGGATATTGGGGGATTGATCACCCCCCCCTTGATCCTTAGTCATCCCATCTCTTCAACATTTGGATAACTAGACCCCTCTTGACATAAATTTTCTACTTTAGTGTGAGTCTGAGTGTAAGTTCATACTCTCACTAAAGTGGGAGCTAAATGTAGCATCGTAAATTTTCACCATTGAAAATTTCACACTATTCTTTCTCCTAAATTATTGATCCTAATTGGGTCCCTAATTTCCTAAATTAGGTATTCTATTAGCCCATTTCTACCACTTTATGAGAAATTGCAAGCATTGAACAAATGCATCCAATTAATATTTTCTCCCAAAACTTAATGTCCTAGAGAATAGGGCGAATGGGTCCCCCTATTCTACTAGGAACCAATTTTGGACATGTCAGAGTGGCTATCTTAACATTAAAAATTCAAATTTTAAATTTTGTCCATTAGGATTTAATTCTTGAGAAATTAGAGAAATGCCTATAAATACCTAGTTATTGCATCACTTCAACTCTAACAGGCATTCATGAGCAAAAACTATTGTCAAGATCATTCAAGAGAAAGCCAAGAGCATCATTTCAAAGATTTATTGCAACAATTCAAGATCATAACATCATGTCAAATTTGATGTGAGTTTATGTGTGTCCATGTTATCATGGTTTTGTGAAGGCTAATACTTTTGTAAGTCTCCAAAGCATTCAAGCAATCAAGAAATCAAGATCCAAGGCCTTGAAGTGATGTTCATGACTTTAGTCCTTCAAGGAAGCCATTGAAGGGTGGTGAGTTGCAACACTTTGTGATTTCATCATTCCTTCCTATCCATTATCATTTTATCATTGACATTGCCATTGTGGAAGTGGAAGCACGAACATTTGGTTTGACTAAGGAAAGCCCCTAAATGGCACAACCCTTTCCTTCTCTTTGAATGTGTAGATTTTAGGTTTAAAGTGGATCGGAGGAAACTTGAAGAAAAATTATTCATTGTTTCATTTGAAGCCCTAGATCTTGTCAATACACAAAAAAATCACCTACAAAATTATTCGACAGTGTTTCGATAACTTTGGAAGCAAAAACATGAGTCTCAGATCTGCCACCAAAGGACCTCAAAATTTGAGTAGGACACCTTTACAAGGACTCATACAACCTTGGGATTAAAAGTAATCCTATGCATACTGAAACCAATTTTTCTGGGTAGGTACACAATCCTCTGCACTTCCCAGATATGCTTGCAATTTGTTGTTCCAGTCTATGCATTGTAGAGATCTTGTATTTTTCATATTAGGGCACATAGTCTAATTAGGTTAATCAAGGAAAATCAATTCCAATCCATTCCAGTCCCCAAATTGATGGAAATCCAAGTTTGATTAGCTCACTTTCATGGTTGAAATTTGATCTATACATCTTGTTGATATCTTTCTCAATGAAACCCTACGAAAATACATTGAATCCTATTGTTCTAAGCACTTAGGACTTAGGATCACCTTTTTCTATTCTTTAATATATATAAAGAGTGTTGTTTGAAATTTTGATTTCATTATGAGATTAATTTTGTGATTGAACAATCCAAGTGTTGGAATATCGTTGGCTATTCATATACATATATGTATTTCTACAACACTAGTTTAACTCTTATAAAATTTAGTAACATGTCACACTTTTATAAAGGATTTGGATAATATTTGTCTAGTTTTTTGACTTGAAGGACTTGAAATTGAAATATAATTTGAATGTTGAAATTATTTAAAACAATGAAATGTATACTTATTAGTATACTTTTTGTTTATATATTTCTTAAAAATAATAAAATATTTGGATCTTGGTTTTTTTTTTGAAAAATGACACTATTATTTAATTGTTAATGTCTTTTAAAAAGTGAGGTAGAATGAATGCTACTTTAATTTAGCAAATTTTATTTCTTGTCATATTTATTCATATTGTGAACTTGGAATTTTAGTGAAAGCATAAAAAAATTATTTCAATAATTTTTTGGTAAATGTTTAAAATTAGGTGTGTTGTAACACCACATTTTTTGATGAATTTTTCAAAAAATGAAAAAAGACATTAGCTTAACAAGAATTCTCTCCTTGAGTGAATCATATTTTTGCAAAAGATTAATAAATTTTAGTATCTTTTGTGGATTGAATCAACTACATATTTGGGTGTTGATGGGCTACTTGTAATGACAATTATAAAGCATAGTGATTATTAAATTATAATAAAAGCTATATTTTGAAAATTTATGCTTTAAGATCTAAAAAGGGGTTTATTTAAGTTTTTGAGGAAAACCGATTTACATGTATTTATGGAGAGAAATAGAAAATTCGTAATTTTTGGGAATTCCAAAAAGTGTATAATTTGGCACCAAAAAGTTACCATAAATGTTACTATCAAACATGTTTGAATGAATAGGGTGTAGCTCCCTTAGCCCCTAAAGACTTATCCTATGGGGTTGGTTTTATAAAATCCCCTAAAAGAGGGTTTTGTTGAACCTTTCTAATCTACATGAATGCTAAGAAGGCATGAAATAGAGAGTTTGACTAAACACCTCTTTGATTGAAGGGGGTTCAACCAAACCGTCCCAATCTTTTTGTCCTAAAGTGTGACACAACTATGAAATTTTACCCATTAGTAAGGGTCTCAATATATCATTAATGACTTGGATGAAGGTTGTAGTTGCATTGTTTAGATCAAATCATGGAATTAATAACTAATATAAGACTTTTTTTGTCTTGACTATAATTTTCAAGATCTCTTCTAGGTTGAAAAAAATTGGTGAGTAGAAAACTTAAGATTAATCTTTTTGAAGTATAATGCGCCTTAGAAATGGTCTAAAATATTATTAATGTGACACAATGGATATATTTGTTTAATTGTATGTAGTTTTTCAATCTAGACATGCCATAGAATATATTGAGATCCATGAGACCTTGAATTTTCTAATAAATGTCATCATTATCCCAAATTACTCTATAATAAAGAGTGTTGTTTGAGACTATGATTTCTTAATGAGATTAATTTAGTAATTGAAACCTCAATGATTTGGAATGCCTTTGGCTATTCAAATATATCTATAATTCTAGAAGATATTTTGAAGTTGTTGCAATTAAATTACTCCCAATCAATTGAGCTAATAGAGTGTGCTTCTCTATAATGTTTTACATTGACTCTAGATACATCATAAGTAGAATGAAAATTTGAGTATGAGACATAAAATTTATGCATTTATTTATAGATGCAAATGAAATGTTATCTTTTAAAATGGATTTTAGAATGTGACAAATTGAATTATTCATCTCAATGGATTAATGTTGTCTTGCATGACAAATTACATCTTGATCATACAATTATGGGTTTTCAAAAAGAATATAAAATATTTTTGATGGTGCAACTTTGCAAGTAAGATAATAGTAGACATGCATTATGTTGAACATGCAATAAAGGAATACAATAAAAAATAAAAAATTAATGGAAGAAAATTATAGATTCATTAGAGATACCAAACAAAATTGACCAATTAATTATGAATGAGATATTTTATAAAGGAATACAATGAAGGATATATATAGCCAGGAGTATGTTAATCGCATGAAATTGAGAATGCATAAAATGATGGAACCTTTAATGAATTGATTTTTCCTCATTCATTTTGGAAAAAAAAATGTTTAAAATAGTTAAATTAGAATATGTTACGAGTAGAAAAATGGTTATAATGACTCTTTATTATAACATTCAATTTAAAATGTTTTTGGCTATTCAAATACATAAATGTATTTATATAATGTTGGTCTAACTTTGGTAAAGTTTTCAAATGTTTCATACTTTTATAAAGGAATTGAATAAAATTGATCTAGTTTTTGACATGAAGGACTTGAAATTGACATATGTGTTCTAAAATTTAAAATTATGTAAACTAATGAAATACAAATGTATTAGTATAATTTATGTTTGTATATTTTTGAAAAAGTAAAAATTATTTGGATACTATATTATAAAAATGACACTATTTTTTAATTGTTGAAAAAAATTCAAAAAGTGAGATAGATTGGATGCCATTTTATTTCTAGCAATTTTTTTCTTCTTTTTGTCATTTTTTACTTATTATGAACTTGAAATTTTAGTGAATGAATTAACAAATAATTTTGGTGAATTTTAGTAAATGTTCAAATTCAAGTGTGTTTAAAACAAGACTATTTTGAGGGGCACCATATTTCTTGATGACTATTTATAAAAATGTATAAAAAATATCATCTAAACAAAAAATCTCTCTTCAATTGAATTGTAGTTTTAATTTTTTGTGTGTGGATTGAATCATCTATATACTTGGGCATTGATGGCCTACTTGTAGTGAAAATTATAAAAAATAACATAATTATTTAATAAAAGATTATATTTAAAAAACTTATGCTTTAAGATCTATAAAAAGATATTTTTTAGTTTTTCCAAAAAAATGATTTATGTATGTTAGGAGAGGGATGCAAACTAAAGAGGATAAGAAGAGAATTAGAACTTGTGTGATTGGTTATAAATAAAAGTGGTGGAATATAGATCAAATAAATCAAAATATACATGTGAATAGAATCACCGAATTCTGGTATCATATAATATAAACCATCATATATTTAGTATAAATCTTCCATCATTCTTTTAGCACATATACATATATCTCTCATATATCTTCTTCTCTTTAGTATTGGGTGAACCCACAATAGTGAGGTTGCAATTTTTTGCATGAACAAAAATTAGAGGTTGCCCATAAAAATGTTTCAAATGGCTTTGAATGAAGGGGTTTTGTTCAAACATGCACACCTTTGAGCAAACACCCCCCTTCAATCAAACCCTAAACCTTCTAGCAAAGGTCCTCGATCAAATATTTTTAAATGAAAAAAAATAATTTTCCTTTGTTTGCACCATATTGGGGGCCTTCATTCGAAGACCCCTTTGAATGAAGGTGCCTTTGAATGATGGGGACCCCTTCATTTGAAGGGGTCTTCAAATGAAGGCCCCTTTTTTTACCTTGCCCGCTCCATTTAAAAAAAAATGCACTTTTTTGACTTTTGAAGCCTAATTTGGAGGTGCAAATGGAATCAACTTGACAAACCAAGTTGCAGGACCGTAGTCCTCAAAACGAGAAAAACTATAAATTTAATCTAATTTGTTTTTTATTTACTTTTTTTAGTTTTATTAAACATAGGATTTCATTGAACATCAAGTTCTCTATTCTACACGGGGAAAAATAGTAAATTAGTGGATTTTTTGTGAAAGATATCTACATGTTTAGAAGGGACATTTTTAGGCCCATTCACTAGGTGAGCAGGGTTGGAATTATGCGGGTTGGCAGAGCTAGCGTAGGGTTTTCGAATAAGAGGGAAATTTTTGCGTATGTGGCCTTCTTTGCGACACAGATAACAAGTGTTAATGTCGCCAAGAACTTTTATTTTGTAGGTAAAAGGATGAAAATCATCTTCAACCTAAATTAACTTAGGTAATTCAACGTTGGGCTTGAGCGAAACCAGGGCTCTCGCGTTCATGTGCGGGAGAGTTGCCCTAGTCTAGTCGACCCAAAGGACTTTGCCAAATGGGCTTAAAAGTGGAGAGAGAAGTCTCCAATATTCCAGAGGAAGATCTTTCACAATGAGCCACCTAGGGCACAAAAGGGCAAGCAGTTATTTGATAATGGCCACCGATGTCTAGGCTAGGGCTCTGAAAGCACAGCCGCTAAGGTTCTAGTAGGGTTTGGTGAGATCTTTCAACTGCATTTCATGCATTTTGAAAAATTGCAAACAAACCTTTTTGCAACATTCTACATAAAGTAACAATGATTCCAAATTTATTTTCCCAAGTATTAGTAAACCAAGAATTTATATATTTCCTTGCAGGTAATTTGTTTAAATCTACAACGACTAAAAAAATTGTCGTTTCTTTTAACCTACTTCTCTCATTTTTAACAACCTCTTTCATGCCCGCATTTGGAGACAGTTTACATTTCAAAGGGGAAGGAGGGCACTCACCTTGCCTCTGCTCATTGTCGTCACCACCTTCCCTATAGACAGAGTTAGTCGAGAAACCAACACTGGTCGGGAGTGAAAAAACACCACTAGAAACGACTTGAAGGATTTACTAACATTATTCGGTTGAGAGGAGGTATTAACCTCATTAGTGTTGGGGTCAGTGGGTCTGTACCCCCTCCATAAATCCACACAGAGTCGAGGCTGGCTCAACTTCCAAAAACCAAAGACAAGATGATAGCCACAAAGAAAACTTAAACAAACACAAAGGCAATAAATAAAAATTGTAATCTACGTGTTGTCATTTCAATTCACACCTCTGGAATGCGGATTAGAAACAAATAGCTATGCACAATTAAACTGATCTTCAAATTAGGAGGGGAATCTCCCTCTTTATTGATGATGCTTAAAAAGAATACTAAACTACTACCAATCTTTTTATTCTCAGCTAAGAGCACAAGGTTATAAAACTCTGGATTGTAGCTGAGGCTTTCTCTTTTCTAAAAATGTCAAGCTACAACTAGGCCTAAGCTATAAACACTTTTGACAACTCAAGTAAACTCAGAGTTTGAGAGTCAGAAGCGAACAAGGAATGATTTGATAACATAGATGTTAGTGTAATTAATTAATTAACTATTACACTAGCATAAATTAACTTAGGTCATGCATCATTTAGTCCTAGGTTAGATTTTAATAAATCATTTAATAAATAAGGTAATATTCCCTTCCTTGTTTGTAGGGATAAAATTCCTTCTAGAAGATGAGTTGTCCTTCTAGAACTTATCTCAACATTTAATAATTTCCTATATAGGGTTCACATGTTGTCACATGTTGTTAGATCAAGACACATGGCAACATCTCATGCATTTAGGTTTTCTTTTTTGCCTATATAATCAGACATTTTGTTCATTTGTAACATATCAATCAATCATATCATATCAATAGAATCTCTATTGTGCATGCCTAGTTGCAACACTTTCTTTGTGGTTGATCATCTTTCTTAGCAAAGGTCCTCCATTAAAGACTGCAGCTTCATGGACCTTGTGCATCCATAATCTCAACAATAGAAGCTTAAATAAACTTACTTCCACATCACACCTAAAGATTCATTGTACTTATAAGATGTAATCTGAAATAAAGATTACACAAGCCAAGCACATAAGACAAGAAACTGAAAGAAATTGAGAGGGTAAATCAAAACAAAGAAGACATAATTTTTTACTTTTCTCAATTTCTAACAACAATTACACTTATGGGACAACAAATTGTAGCAAAGACAGGCTTACAATGTGCAATCAAACACTAGATTACACTTGACACAAGTTGAACGATAACTAAACAATAATTTGCAGCAATACAAGCTTACAAATTAGCTCTTGCAATAATAGTTCCAAAATAATGGGTAAGGTTGCCCTTATTTATACACAAACAAGGAGTAGGTAACCCTAAAATCTCCTTGCTTTAAGTTGACTAGTCTTGCCAACTCGCAAAATTTATTTCTAAAACTAACACAAGACAACTAACTAACCACCTACTAAAATCAATTAATTGATTTTAAAGCAAGGAAACTTCCAACTATACATTTGATTTTTCTCTTTCATAAAGAATAGCTAAGCATGAAACAAGAATAGCAAGTTAAACTCAGAAAATGCATCGAGTTAACTATTGCTTTTAGTTCTATTCTTGGAAATCTTCGTTGCCCCAAAAAGGTGACTCATTTCTCTCCAAAAAGAGAATTTGCAAAATAAAAGATGAGGTATGGGTTTTGTAGACAACCACATTTTGAAGAGACCCAGATCATTAGATTTTGAAAAAGTTGAGGGCTTCCTGTAAAAGTGCCAAAAAACAGATTTTTGGAAATATAAATTTCCCAATCTTCAAAAGGAGCAAAAGGTAGATGGACTCAGATTGATGAAAATTGAAAAAGTTGACCACCTATTTATGAAATGCGATGCCCTAGAATATTGAACCATGAAAAAGCATGTCTTTGTGCTTCCAAATCTTGAATCCATGAAGAACACTAAAAAACACTCCATTTGAGCCTCCAAATCCTTATGAGAAGAAAATGATATTTTTCTTCCTCTAGATGCCAACCTGCAAAATGTGAAGAATGAATGCCAAAAGCCTTCTTAAATAGCGTTTGAAGATGAAAAAGCGCTTTCTTCGCAAAGCCCTAAAATTTTGAAGTCTATCCATGAAGATAGAAACTTTGTATGCCAAAATCTAAGTCCATTTGCACGTGCAATAGTGAATTCCTCCTTTGTAGCTACAAAAAGCACATGCGTGAAGACATATTTTTGAAAAATGAATGATGAAAGCCAAAAAAATGTCTAAGGCACCAAATGCTAGGCGCCCTGACTGGACATGGGTGCTTAGACATGCCAGAGTTACCTGTTTTCTTTGTTTTTTAACATTTACTTGCTTCTGCTTCTGGCGAGGCCTGCCTCCAACTTCGATGAGTCGGTAATCTGACGTTTCCAACTGAAAAAAGTCTGTTTGATCATGGCCAATACCTATTTAATCACTATTGAAGTGATCTCCAACCTCCATACCAGTGTCCAACATCATTTGATTGAGTTTGTGAGCTCTCAAAACTGTCAATGGAGACTGAGTGTAAAGGAGGCATGTCAGGGTAGAGAAATTTCTAAGGCATCAAGAGCTAGGAGCCCCTCCTTGATAGGGGAACCTAGGCTTCCATGCCTTAGCCAAATTTCCATGATCTTCAAAATTTTACTTTCCTCATCTCGTGTGTTTTCGTCGGAACCTAGTGACCCCAATTTGAGCACTGTTTCTTGCTAATCAGTGAATGAAAGAGATTGAAAGGTAGTTAATCAAGCAAGCTTGATCATAACTGAGATGAATTATACCCCTTGCAAACCCCTCGACACTACATTTGACTAATTTTCTGAGAACCAGAACCAGGTTGACGAAGGAGTTTAATGAATTTTTGGACAGGGCAAAAAAATATTCTAAGGCACCAAAAGCTAGGCACCTCTCCTTGATAGGGGCGCCTAAGCTTCCATGCCTTAGAAATTTTTTAATGATTCTTAATTTTTCCTTTGATTTTCTTCATTTTTTTGTAAACTTCCACCATTCGATTTGCATTTTCTGCTGTCTGACAGATCCTTGGCACTAGATGATGAATCAACTAAGGAGCCTTAACATAATTGAGATGATCTCCTACTTTTCCCAACCCTGGAAAATTATTTTGATTGTTTCTTTGCATAATTGAATTGGGTTGATGGGGAAAATTGCACATTTTCCAAAAAGAGGGAAAATTTGACTAAGGCATGAGATGCTAGGTGCCCTTCCTGGATAGGGGCACTTAGCTTTGCTAGAGTTAGAATTTATTTCACCATTTTTGGATTTTCCTCTATTTTGCATGAACACCTTTTCTCGATCATTGATAGTTTTGACATTTTCCCAACATTTGAGACTTTGAATTTGGTACCTAGCAACAAATAATCCTCCATTGATGACTTTGGAGCTCATGCTTCACCTTCTGAAAAAGTAGAATTGACCCACTAGAGAAATCTTGACCTTTTGATGATTTTGACCAAACAAGCTTGATTGGGAAGTATTTTCAACCAATCAGAATCAATTAGAGCCCTCCAAACAAATATTCCATTTTTAGAAACTTTTGTCAGCATCCATTTGACAACAAACCCAAAAAACCCTAAATCAAGTCTATTTTTAGAAATTTTGACTTTTGACAAAAATTTACAAGACTTAGACCACTCTTTACAAAATGCCTTAATGAAGCAATTTTTTTTGATTGGGGACAACACTACACACTAGATATTGATGTCCTTGTTCCAACAAAAACAAATTCAATACATACAAAACAAGTTGTATGGGACTTAGTACACCTATGTTGAAATTATAATTGGTTTGACTTCAAAACTTAATTTAAAAAAATCAGCAAAATGTTATGAAACAAAATGCAAGCACTAGATATCAGTGTTACTAACTTGAATTGGAAATTTTTTTTTTTATCCTTTGTAGAAAAAAAGTTATGCAAAACATAGTACACATCACTTTTTAAAAATGTTGTTTACTATTAAAAACTAGTTATCAAAGGAGACAAAAAAATTACAATTCAATTTCAATTTTAAAAAAAAAAGTTTTAAAATATACCAAAAAATCTCACAAATCACTAGTTCACATCATCTTCAAATTCCTAACAATTTAGCTACTATAGGAGTTAGAAAGTGAGATTTTGTTCAAAATGTTGATTTCAATGTCAAGCTTGGCCAAAAAGTGTAACCTATTATTGTGGGATGACCCTATTATCTATATTATTTATTATTATCTCTCAAATTCCTCTTTTTTCATATGTGCATTACATATATAATATATATATATATAATTTTATATAGAGATGTGTCCCATTTCCTAATTATGACTCAAAATTTGTTATAGGTTGATTGTAGGTGTTGCATTTGACTTGTAGTGGCTTTTTTCTTGGTAATCTTGCTCAAGGTGTGTTCCTTTGTGCTACCAACCTCTAGGACCCTTCCAAGTTTTCACCATTGGCCTCCATTAGACCATCCTTTTAGTTTATCAACATAATGGGAGTGGCACGAATCTATCTTTCTAAAATCACCCCCAGCTAAATCCATGTATTATTGTCAAGACAAATACATAATTTTAGGACATTATAAGGTCAATTAGAGGCTTAATTAAGTCTAATAAATTAAGGGACCCAAACATAGTGTGAAATTGTAAAGGTATACAATTTTCTACACTACAATTCCAATTGTGCAACCTTTTGTTGGTCTTTGTTGTACACAATTAAAAAATCATTGTTTTTCTTAAGAGCTTGATTATACTCCTCCTGTAGGGACTTAGTAGTTGTTTTGCTAAATTTAGCAATATTCACAACCAATGTGGCTGCTTCCACTGTAGAGGTATCTGATACTCTCTTTGCTAATAATCCACCCCTTAAGTCACCAACAGGCTCAACAATTTTTAGTTTATTTGTATTTGGGGCAAGAGCCCAAATAGCTAATGTGTCCCATTTAGGATTGAATGCAGAACCAAACAATGTAGATAGTGCCTCATCTTCAGTGACAAATACATGAGTGTTATGTTTCCTCACAGTATCAAGGGCTATAACTAATGTTATATCCCACTCAGGTAGTAGGAGAATACCACTTTCTTTGACTAGTATTCTCCCATCATCAGGTGTCACTTCCTTTTGTTCAACTCTCATTTGGATGACCAATCTTTCAGATATTTCATCCCTCGAGTGATCAAGGAATTTCTCCATTTCATCCCCTAATCTTCTTTCATAGTCATATCTTTGACTTCTCCAAACAAAATCCTTAAAAACTTCACTCTGTACAAAGGTGCCATCATCCGTGAATTTCTTGCATGCTTCATCTTTGATGTCATTAACATTATCAATCCCTCCCAAAGTTGCTTTGGTGATCTTGATCTTAGGGGGTGGCAAGTCATTCTCCCTTTGAGGAGATGGCATATGTTGTCACAATAAATTTATCCTCATCAGAATCAAGGGGGTAATCAACAAGTACTACTTCTCTTTTTTGGTGAAGATTCCCTTGGTGGTGAATTAATGTCAATAACATGTATGCTGGAGGTTCCTGAGACACAAGATTTGAAGCTCTTGATTCCTATGACTGTGTAGGAGTGGCCTTTGTTTTCTCCTCCATTACAATCCTCTTAGGTCTCCTTGTGAAAGCATAAGGCCTCTTTGGAGGTTGATATGTTGGCCTGTCTTCTAGTATAGGGGCTTTCCCCTTATCAAGCTCCTACTCCTTAAGTTTTCCAACAACTTTATCAAAAATTTATAATATGGCCTCAATTCTCAAGATTGGATCATCAATATTTGTATAAACTCCCTTGAAAGAGGGATCCTTTTTCATCTTAGCCTTCTCAAATTTCTCAAAAGAAATCCATTTTTCTTTTATAGCCTCAATTTCCTTCAAATCAAATCTATTTCTAATCACATCTTCTGCTAATTAGGCCCATGCCAAAATCTTGATCTATTAATCCTTACCCTCAAAGCTTTTATAAACCCTTCAGGATCAAATATTATGGCCCTGCAAGGCTTCATCTTATAAGGACTGAGTAAGTCAAGAATTTGTCTCCATCCCTATTTTCCCATATCAAAATCTGAAAATTTAGTAAGGAAAGGAAAACAAGAACCCTTCTTTTGATTCACTAAGTGCAATTCTTCATCCCATCCTGATTGCCACATTACTTCAAGGAAGCCAATTCTTAATGGTATAAATTTTGGTAAAACATGTGGGGTCACATTGGTCCCATATACCCTTAGAATGGTGCAATATGAATGAACAATGATGTCACCCCAATTATGTTTAATTCCTAGTTCAGGCCTCTCTTCAACTGGCCTTAGAAAGTCATGTAGCTCTATTGGAATTCTTAATATTTTTTCTTTCAAATAATACTTTATCTTTGCAGCAAATAAATTTTTGAAGGTCACAAAACTTGATTGGAGGTATTTCCTATCCAACAAATGTGTCCACATTTGTATTGGTAGGTCTTCATTATTGTCCTTCAATTTGATCTTTAGATCAAATCCTAGATATTTCATTCCCCATGCCAAGAATATGTGGCACATAATTGAATACCACCAGAACATAACTCCTCTTTCTCCATACTTAATAGCCACCAATCCCTTGTGAATGGCATTTGAAAGGTATGAGGCAAAGTCATATTCTCCATTCAACATTAGGTTTTGTATGTTGGTTGCCATGAACATGAAATCCATAGGCATCATTTTCAAAGAAGTAAACCCTAGAACTTGGCATAGTGTGTGATAGGTCTTGACAAAATACCCTCCAATTTAACCATATACCTAAAAGGTTATTTCTCTACAATTGAGATTCCAATAGTTTTTATGTTTCTATCCTTCACTTTGAATCTCAACAACAACATTACCCTATAAGTGCTTTTTTCCTCTCATATTCCTTTTTGAACTCCTCAATATTGATGGGCTTATTTGCATTATGGTTCAATATAAAGACATTAATGATTGATTGTCTATCCAATTTTGGCATTTTGATGCCCGAGTGTGCCCTCACAACCCTAATATTCTCATCATAATTAGTTGCAATTTCTTTGACCATGTCCACATCAAGGTGAACATTTTGGAAAACTAATTTCCCCAAATCTAAATTCCATTCGTTGTAGCTTGAGACTGGGGCATTCCCCTTCCCATACTAGTATTTAAAGAGCTCCCAATGAGAAATTTCCATTTCTACACCCTTAACCCCATAACAATTGTCTATGAGACCCTTATCAACTCCCAAGCCTTGTAGTTTGATCTTTCCATAAACTTTGCTATTTGTTGAGCCAAGTAATTGGGCAAGAAGGTCATCATGGAAGGCTCATTTTGGGCCATAGGTGAAAGCTTGTGATTTTGGAGGACACAATAATGTGTGGGAAAACTAGAGTTTATGAGCAATTCTAGGGCTTAGACACAACTGAGAACGAGACTATGGAAGATTATGAACAATGTGATTGTAAGAAACAAAATTCAAACCTATGATAACCCTAGAATGTAAGTATTAAGAAAATTTTATCTTACAGGTGTGCAGATGGTAGAAACCCTAATTTTTTTATGTAGAGAGCTCAAACTTTGCTGAAATTGATCTCCTTATGCCTCTAAATGATTTGGTAATTCACAACAATGTGTTAAAGCGAGATTTTATGGGAAAAGCATTGAATTTAGGCCCTATAGCATCTTGTTCACCATTAATTCTTACTCGCACTAGCGAGTGTGCCTGCACCTACCCATTTTAGCATATTTGAATTCTAACCATTGATCTAGTGACAATATGTATGATTGGATTGCTCAAATGGAGTCAACCAGGTTTGAAAAACTTGACTATCTTTGACAAGAATCACAAACCAATAGAATTTTTCCATGTGGAAGAGCTCATTATATGTCACCATGGGTCCTACCGCCTTTGGAAGCATCAGTAGAGTTGATGTGTCATCTCCCTGCACATACCACACATCCCATTATGTGCACCAGTTAAATCTCTTATGCATCACCTATACTTTAGGCAAATTTTCACCATTTGTAACTTTGGACATCTAAGATTAAAACATCTCTATCCTTTTCAACTTATTTTATCAGAAACTTGCCACATGTTATAAAATACATGCCATTTATCTTCTTGTTTATGCCTTCATATTTAGTGAAATCATTGGCAACCTTCATATTCTTCATTAGATGGTTGAGAAACAACCACTTGGTATCATCCTGATTCACTACAGTCAACTAAGGTCTTCACAGATGATCCCCTATGGAAAGGCAAGGAAAGACTAGGATCATGCCACATGGCACTCTTGTAACCCTCAAATCATTGGCCCGCCCAAATCCCTTTATAAGCTTGGCATAAGCCTTTGCACGGGTTGGACACATGGTGCCCTCCCACGGTTCTGTGAATATTTTATAATGAATAGTTGAATCAGCTCATGGTAGAGGAACCAGTGAGGATTGAATACTTGGCATTGTGGGACCCAAGTGGCGGTAACTTAAGAAATTTTTAAGACATGTGCACTTAAGTCATGACTTAAAAGGGGCCATAAGTAGGTCAACAAATATTAAGACATAAATTTAAACCTAGACCTAGGAGTTAGACTTTAGATTTAAAACAATATTTCATGACCTCACGGGAAAGATTTAGCAAAAATTTAAACTTAGGTTGTGACCAAAAAGACTAGGAACGAGGGGTTGGCAAGCACATGACTTCAATGGCATAAGATGAAACTAACATGACTAGCAACCGGCTATCATAAGTCAATGAGAGAACATACAAAAAAGCTAAGGCAATGGACTATTAGGGTTTAAAGAGGGTTTTATCCCTTCGGTGAACCCTAAATATAAGACTTGAAAAACCCTAGCTTTGTAAATGATTGACCAAAACCACAAAAACAATCATAGGTCCTATCATAAGAAACAAACCTAAGGCTTCTCATCTAGAGCAAAGCATCATGAATTTTGCAAACCAAAAGGATATCACCACCAATGAGCTTGCAGACTCTGAAGAGTTGGTGGATGCTAAGAATTGTAACTCCCAACCTTTAAAACAATTTGAATCAAAAGTGAAAAACATAGTCTTTGAATTTGAAAATAATAATCAAATCCATAGACACCTACAAAGGCCCATAGTAGGCTCACCTTCTCAACACCGAGAAGTTAGAAATGAAAGGGGAAACCACAAGGGTTATCACCCAATAAATTAAATAACCATAGCTCTTGTTCACATTGTGAGCTCAGCTATGAGCAAGTGCAAGTGCCTAAGGATATGAGTCTAGAAAGGAATGTAAGCCCAAAAATTCTCAATGGAAGTCTGCCTAGATTGAAACAAGACACTAAGTTGAGAATAAATATAAATTTAGGTAATCAACTCTGCCCATCTGATGCCTTGGATAATGAGGGTAGAAAAACTCTTGATTCCTCTCAAGCAAAGGAAAATAATGAAGTTTTCCTTCAAGGTCTTGCAAAAACTATTGGAAAGAATATGCTCTTAGATGATACTAAAGGAAGTCTCCTTCCACTAACAACTCTCTGCTTAGCACATACATCTCAGACAAGGGAAAAAATGCTCCATTTGGCAATGGAACCTCAAGTGTCACTAAGCTCAAGAGAAGGAAAAGGACCAAGGAGCCCCCATATGCCCTAGTTAGAAGGATGGATACTCAAAGAAATCTTCCTAAATGCTATGATAGCTTTAGGAAAGCAATGGATACCTCTTAATTATGCTTTTTATGGATCTGCAATATCTCTTGGAATGTCAAGGGACTTGAATCCCTTGACAAAAAACATATAGTGAGGAAATTTCAAAACCTAATTAAAGAAGAAGCTTGTAGTCTTCCTTCAAGAAGTGAACGCCATCAAATTCACACTAGAAACAAATCTGAAATTTATATGGAACGACACTTCATGTTGCAACTAATCATGAGAAAGGTAAAGGCGGCTCAACAAAACTACTAGCCAATAAATGGGTTAAATATGTGGTGGAGAGTGGCTCATCCCCTTGTTAGAGAGCTGCTTAGATAATGTTAGAGAAAGATGGGTTTAGATTTGGTTTATGCTCAGTCCATGTGCCCAATGATTATAGGGGTAGAGTTGATATTTGGCAGTGGATGTACAACCTCCACAACATCCCATGGATAACGGGGGATGACTTCAACATGATAGAACATCAGGAGCACAAGAAAGGGGGTAAGAAATTAGACTAGAAAGGGGATGAACTCTACTTCTAAACAAGAATGAAAAGTAAACTAAATCTTTTGGACCCACTTTTTGGTAATAAAAAAGAGAATAAAGGCATTTGGTATACTTGGTTTAACTACCAAAGAGGCATGTACAAAATATGCTAAAGATTGGATAGATTCTATGTAAATAAGGACTATTTTAGCTTTGAAAAAGATGAAGAAGGGTAGCTTATTAAAGTGTACCCCTACACTCTATTTGATCACCACCCTATATTAGCAAAAATCCTCTTAAATAAAATGGTTATTTGTGACCCCAAAAGGGAAAACTTGTTCAAACTTAAAACCTACTTAGAGATGAAGACTACAATGATGCAATCTTCACTCTTAGGGAGATTAATAGATGGATGCAAAAAGATAAGACAATGATCTTGAGAGATGGGAGAAAAATGTGAATGGGTGGAAGGCTATTTTTCAAACTATTGACAAGAAAAGAGTCATGGATAGTAGGAAAAAAGAATTGCAGCTACACAAAAGTCTGCTAGAAGTTGAGTCCAAACTACAAAATGATCCAGATAACTTAGTGCTTACAAGTGAGGCTAATATAATTAAGGAAGCTATAAGAAGAATCCAAACTGAGAGAATTCAAGGTCTAAAAGTGAGATCTAGAATAAATTGGTTAAAGAATGGGGTTAGAGGAACATAATTCTTCTTTAATATGCTAAAAAGCAAGGAAGAAAAATAAAGTATTGAAAAAAATTGGATAGAAGACAATGCCATAATGGATCAAGATCAAATTAAAGATTCCTTCTTTAACTTTTATAGGAATCTATTCTCCTCAGAAAGTAAAAATAGGGAAACCCTTAAGGCAAGAGACATATGTAAACATGTCATCCCAAAGAAAATAATTGAGGAACAGGCTATTGGTCTAGGAAAAGAAATCACTAGAGAAGAAATTAAAAATGCCATCAAATCTCTATGTGATGACAAATCCCCAGGAGCAGATGGCCTGCTAGTCGAGTTCTACAAACAAAATATTTAGTGGATTAGTGAAGATCTTCTTCAGTTGTATAAAGAAGTTGCTCTAGTTGTGTCTTTAGGAAAGAACATAAACAAGGGGATAATCAAATTACTACCCAAAGAAGGGGATAAAACCCTCCTAAAGAATTGGAGACCTATTACACTACTAAAACAAGATATTGTCCAAAGCACTAGCCAATAGACTGGTCAATATCCTACTAGAAATCATAAGTAATACCCAAATTAGCTTCATAAAGGATAGATACATACTGGAAAAATTGATAACTAGTTGGGAGGCCATGAACTAGGTCAAAATGTGTCATCAAAAGGTAGCTATGTTCCTCCATGACTTTGAGAAATCTTATGATAGGGTTGAATGCGATTGTGTGCTCTTAGCACTAAATGCCTTTGGTTTCCCAAGCAAAATTTGCTAGCTTGTAAATAATCTTCTGAAGGATATTGTTGCACAGATTGAAGTAAATGGATCACAAATAAAGAATTCATCCTTGAAAGGTCAATCAGGAAGGGTTGTCCCCTAGCCCCTTCCTTATATGTAATTGCATCTGATGCAATTTTTTACCTCCTAAGAGAAAATTCAGCTTCTCCCAAAATTAGAGGCATTTCCCTCTCCAACAAGGATGAACTTTTAAATTTGTAGTTTGTAAACGACACATCACTCTTCTTGGGATTTGAGGAGGAGAATATGAATCCCTAATGGTAAAATTAAACATATTATGTAAAACTTCAGGGGCCAAACTATCAAATGCTAAATCTGTCATGTTGGGATGGTAGGAAGCCCCACCAAGTTGGTTAAGAAAATTTGAATTTCAATGGGGAGGCCCTCCAAGCAAGTAAGGTACATTGGAATCCCTTTTGCATTAAATCCATGTCTTAAGGACATGTGGCAATGGATTAAGGGGAAAATAAAAAATAAACTTGATAAATGGGATAAACAATACCTCTCTCTGGTAGGAAGGATGCAAGTATGCCAAAAGATCCTGGCATCATATAGCTTATATTACTCTTCGGTGTGGTTGTTCAACAACTATTAGGTAAATGAAACACAAAAAAGAATCAAAAGATTCCTTTGGTCAGATGGAAAAGGAAATAAAAAACAACACTCAGTAAAGTGGCAATGTTGTTGTGTGAAGAAAGATAGTTGGGGTCTACGACTAAAAGATTTAAAAACCCATGGGATGGTCCTAGCTATCAAGTGGATTTTGAAATCTCTAGAGGGAAATGAGCCCTAGGAAGTACTTATAAGGAACAACATTCAATTAGTTGTACCTAAACAAGCAAAAAGATGGAAGTCACTCACATTCAATGACCTAATAGTTGGCACATTTCCAATAGTTCCTGCAGGATTTGCGGTCTTTAGGAGCATATGAAAGACTTGGGAAAATATCACTGAAAACATTAGTAATAGAAATATCTTAGACAACAATCAAAACCTTCTTGAAAATAGGTCCATATGGTGGAATCATAAGCATAAAGACAAGCCCCTAGCACTTATACAAGAATGCTCAGCAAAAAGTTGGGCAGCCAAAGGAATTAAATGCTTCAAGGAAATACTATCTAGGGGCCAAATCAAAACATAGGCCTACCTTAGTAGCGAATCTAGCCTCCCCCCTAACTAGAGAACATACTCCATGCTTAGAGGAGCCTGCCAAGTGCTTCAACTACCTAGAATTTGCAATAATGAATTGGAATGTTATAAAATTTCTAAATGGAAAGATGGTACATCCTTTCACAAGATAAACTTAAAAATAATCTACAATTCCTTAAGCAACAATAATGTTGTGTTTAACTATCAATAAAAAATGGAATCTCTCTTTCTTATAATAAGTGGCAAAAAGTTTGTTTGAATAATTGGTCCATTTGTATTGAACCAAAAAAAGCTTGCTTCAAATGGTTATTAACTCTACAAAAGTTACCGTATAAGATTAATCATTCTGTTATTGACTTGTGCAACTCTTGTAGGCAACTTGAAACTGTTAAGCATATTTTTTTTAATATCTCTATGCAAAAGAGGTTGGAACATTTTTTTGTTTTGATCTCAAAAGTTGGAAAGGTAACATAAAATGGATAGAAATCTTACTTGGTAATATTGAAGGTCTAAATAAAGAATGCAATTTTTTGGATAATACTTACAAATGAAATTTTATGGAAAATTTGGATCAAAAGGAATGAGGAAAAACTACAGGGTGTCAAGAGATCGCTTACTGAGTTTTATAAAAAACTCATCTGTCACAATGTTGTTGTCCAGGTATCTTTAACAATGGATATTTCCAGACACAAATTTTTAAGGCTCCTAGAGAATGATATAGTTCAAGTAAACACCGAGGAAATCAGATATGGGCAAACTTGGGACTTCAATATGGAGAAAAGCATTCCACTGCTAAAAGGAATGGCAGAGCTCTTAAAGAACTACAAAGAAAGTGAAAACCAAAATAGGAAGGAAAAACACAACATTAGATTCCATATTAATGAAAGTTCAAATCGTGTGGTTGAAGTTGTTTGCTTTAATGAGAACCTTGCAATCAATGCAGAGAGCAAGGCTGAAGGAGAGGCCTCAGATTGTTGATATGTTACTTTATTACTTGTAGTATACCACAAACTATAATAATTTAAATACTATTTTTTGATGAAGGATCTAATAATAAATTTTGTAATCAACAATAGAAAAACTCATAGACTAGTGGATATAGTTGTCTGATAATTAGCAGGACTTAGCTGCTCAATGTAATCAAAAGGTGTTGTCTCTCATATGATGCATAATGCATCAAAAATTGTGTATAATTTTTTTTGCACTATCAATAATATAAAAAAAATCTTTATCTATTATATTACATATATACATGTATAATATATATGATCATGAAGATGGAGGCTATTATGGAAGTTGAACCAATTGGCCTTTCATGTGTGACTCATCTTCAAATAGTTAAGATTATGGTCATGTGTTGTGCTAACAAGTGACATGTCATGAAACAACTACAAAAGATGGATGAAAGTATCGTGCAATACTTTGTAATGTTGCATGGTGTTTTGTGTTGAGCTTTGTATTGCAGTGCATGAGTGTGCATGGGAAGGTGAGGAACAAAGCACAAATAGTTATTGCCAACCCTATGCAATGCGATCCTTAATGTTTTGTGGATAATGCACCATGTAAAGGATTGGGTATGAGCCAATGAGTGACGTCAAATTATGTGGCATGGTTCTCAGTGTTGTCATGTGGCACATGATGCAAGAAATTGCACATGGGATTGCACACCATAAAACTAATGTTTGGTGGCGTGTAGACTTGTGCAATAGCACACAAATCAAAGGAAGAAGTGGCATGCAAATGATAGAGGTGAGATGGTTCTAAAAACTTGATTGCTCTATGCCTCTCCTTCTTGTCTTCTTTGGTGCCACTTGACTTTTATTCAGTCCCACTAGTTGCATCATCTTCAAAAGCTATACCATCAATGATGACCAGCTTTCACTTCTTATTGGTTACTAAACCATATTTTTTAGTGATCAGATTGCCCTTATGCTTCAATAAATGGACTTATTATTGAATACTATCTAGAGACATTGCCATGTGGTATCAAAAATCAAGTCACTACATAAACATGCTATAGAGAAGTGTGTATCATGTCTAGGAAGAGCTCAATTACATGTTGAATCATGTACAACCATTGGTCTTAAAAAATGCCAATATAACAAATCCTTCCTAATAATGATACAAAAAGTGTACAAAATTTGATATACTACAAAGAATACTACTTATGAAATTATAATCACATATCATGAAAAGATAACATAATATAAGGAATAATAGATTTATAGTTCTATTGCATTGCTTGTGATTGGTACATGGACTATCATGTCACTAGCCTTGAACCTATGATTGCCAATTAAGAACAAACCATTCATAGCTTAAAAATGAAATACATTATTTCAACCAACAATATCTTTATAAAAAATGTAACATCTACATGTTCCTATTGTTGGTGATTATGAAAATTATTGTGATGGTTATTGCCTAACAAAGAATTAGATGGACTTATCCTTTTCTAAAAAACTGCCATGAATATGGCAGATGAAATCCACACCAAGACTGCCAATTTTCTTCTTCCAATGTTATAAATGAAAGAAGTGCTTTCCTACTGAAGACGGGGAGAGAAACTCTGAAATCTTGTGCCTAAAAAGGCTGCATCTAAAGCACAAAAAGGCAACCCTTCAAAGTTTTAAGTATTCAGTCTAAGAACCTTTGGAAGGCAACCCTTCAAAGTTTTAAGTATTCAGTCTAAGAACCTTTGGAAGGCAACTTTTAAGGAATTGAAGGCTTGGAGACATCTACCATAACACACACCTGCACAAATTTATTCTAACACCTTAGCAAATCCACTTGTTCAGCCAACCGTTAAATTAGACTGAGATCTCTTAAAACCAGCGAGATGTACAACTCAATCCACAAAGGGATTTTAGTGATGATTGTTCATGCTGGATTAAAAAAGAGGTCCAAGGAGTCAAAAAGATATTAGCCTACCCAAAGAATCCAGATCATTATTTCTCACCAAGTAACGGTACTCGACACTCTAAAATTGAACAAGCAAGAAGCCTATCTCCAAAAGGGATATAGAAGGCTCAACAAGGCTGCTCCAAATGGATTACTACATGCCACAAAATCCTCAAAAGGAGGACACTTCCCCAATCACACCAAAACTAGAGACCAGTTGCTAATATCTTTCAAAATTGAATCCAAACTCTTCAGAAAAATGAAAATTTAGTGTCTTGTCTGCCGAACCTCAAAATTGTCCAAAAACATTAGAACTAAGCCTCTTAACTGCTCTCCCAACAAAGAATCACACTTCTCCTTGTCTACAGAAATATGAGAAACCCTAATAGCCTCATTCACTGAAAGGTCTTGAGACAAATTTGAAGCGAGAGAGAATAGCCTTCGATCAACTAGTTGACGGGAGAAATTGGGAAACATTGATTGGATCTGCTACTTGCAAAAAGCCCCACAACTATGAAAGCATTATGGAAATTCTTGCATTCCCTATAAATAAAAGCAATCTCAATTTCTAATGATCACCAGTTGTGTTATAAGCATCCACCTGATACCTTTTTTGAAATGTCGCCAATTTCCATGACTGTACTTCAAAATGAAGCTCTGTTTCTGATTCATCTTTGCTTGCTTGCCTACTCCCGTTCGCCATTAGAGCTCAATGAAAATTGATTTGTTATGAGTGCATAATTTTAATGTGGTGATGGTTTTTGCTAAAGTAAAACAAACGGTATATCATGAATCAGTTTCTAGACCAATTTTCTCACTGAGAAGTGTGGTTTTATAAAAAAATTGGTCAAATACTAAGATTTCTATTTATTTATTTTTTTAAATGTGGCGGTAATTTTTATTTTTATTCTTTTGATTTTTTTTTGTTTAATTTGTGAGGCAATTTTTGTTTCTCCATAAACGTAACCTGATTTTTTTTCCTAATCCTAACCCTAACTTAATTATTCCCTAATCCTAACCCTAACCCATTTTTTTCCATTTTTATTTCTAATTAATTGATTTATTTTTTAAAATATTCAATTTAAAAATCTTTTATCTTTTGATCGTCCAATTTATTTCTGAGATTTTTTCCTACTACGGTCCTTTGCTATTTTTGGGGTTATGCTAATGTCTTTTTAGCAGACCATCTTCTGCAAGCTTTTCTTGCTTTATAACGTTGTCTGGTTCAGTTCATAGCAGACTAAAGTGTTTTTGTTGTTTTGTCCTATGTGGCAAACATACAAAGCGATGCGGATGAATGTAAATATTTTACATGATAATAGACTTGATTATCGGAAAAAAAAAAGAATTGTATTCAGTGCACGTTTCGTTAATCCTTTGAATGACCTAACACAGTAACAAATAAGAAATACATTACACAATGTAAAAATATAACAATAACTGCAACTAAAATTGGTATACAAGCTTCTTGAGTGTAGAGCACAAAGCCAAAAAGTCTTATTTTTGCTTGTACCATTAAAGGGATCGACACTAAGCCAGCAATAAATTCTTTATCACTCAAGTACGAGTTGACTTTAAGTGAAAACTTGACAAGAAGAGAGCTTCAAAAGATGCGTGCAAGTCCTATACACAAAGAAATAAAACCAACACTTAGATTTATAACCACAGATATGAATCATTGACTAGTTTCCATACAATATCTTATAATTTTGCAGAAAGTGCTTTATAACACTGTACCACAAATTAAAATCAAGAAATATAGGAAGATAATTAGCAAAAGTTAAACTCACTTTGTACAATAACTATTCTGAGAAAATAAAATGGATTTGTAAAACTGCACCATAAATTAAAATAAATAAATTTAGGTAAAGACTTGTTTTCCTTTTCTCTCTCTCTCTTGTATTAGGGGAATGAGCAGCCCATCAGCCAATGAACCAGCAGGTGGGCCCCTAGAACCCCCCATCTGATGGGCAACTGGGTGACCGGAAATCCATATCCTCTTCATCAAAAGGACCATGGAGCTGCTGGGGAATCGAACCATGATTGCTCAGCAAACACGCAGCAACAAGTACTCTCAAAATACTTAGTAGGACACTCTGACAAGAAGTACTATCAAGTGCTGGTCAAGAAATATAGGAAAATTATCATTAATAGCTCAAATTTCTCAGGACATCAAGTACTCTCAAAAGAATACAATGTACAGTAAACTTCAGTTTCATTCATCATTTGAAGGATCTAACATAGTAACAAAAGAGATGTATCATAGAATGTTAAAAAAACTATAACTGCAATTATCCGCTGCAGACAAGTTTCTTGAGTGTACCTCACAATGCCAAATTTCAAATCTTATTTTTCCTCGTGCTATTACATTGATCAACACATACTACAGCAATACATGCATAATCTACCAATCTCTAAGAGTAAATTTTAATTGGATCTTTGAGCGAAAAAGAGCATCAAAAGATGCGTGGAAGTCCTCTATGCAAAAACAACTAAAACCAGTTATTTGATTTACAATCTCAAAACTGAATCATTGATAGGTTTCCAATTTCCATAGAACATCTTCTAATTTTGCAGATGGTGCTTTTCAAAACTATTACAAATTAAATTTGAGACATATAGGAATATAATTAGTAAAAGCACAACTGTCAAATGGAATGAACTCAAGTGCTAAAATCATTTCGGCTTTCATAATGGAGACCCACCCGTGTTCAAATCTCCAAGAGACATGTTACATACTTAAAATGTACAAATGTTGTGTGTCAAATGGGTAAACCACCCTAGTGAATTCTGGATGTGGCATACCCAATTAGATGAGCCAAGTGCAAGTCATGGGTGAATTTGACAGAAGATATTCCCTTTGATTGTGTCATCTATGACAAAAAACCAATCAAAAAGAATATAGTAAAAGCACAACTTGTGCTGTACATCAACTGTTCTCAAAAGAATACAACAGAGTGTTCTCAGAATCGCTCATCCTTCAAATGATCTAACAAAGTAACAAAAATGAAATATAATAGACACTGTAAAAATACAACTGCAACTATCTTTTGCAGACATGCTTCTAAGTGTAGAAGCACAATGGCAAATTTCAAATTTCATTTTTGTTTGTACCATTGGAGGGTTCAACAATTAAGCCAACAATACATGCTTAATCTATAAGTATGAGACAACTTTAATTGGATCCTGAGAAAAAAGGAAGTTCAAAAAGATGTGTGCAGGCCCCATATGCACAAATAACTAAACCAAGCACTTCAATCTACAACCCCATCTCTGAATCTTTGATCTGCTTCCATACAATATCTTCTAATTTTGCAGAAAGTGCTTTGTAAAACTGTTCCACAAATTGAAAGCAAGAAATATAGGAAAGTATTTAGTAAAAGCACAATTTGTAAGTACATTTTATATAAGATTCAAAAAGAAAAAATGAAACAAAAAAAAACCACAGAAAGATGAATAATACACATACCTTGTGATATTCTAGGGTGTCACCCACAGCCTTTCTTACTTCAACCATAAAAACAGTAGGAGTAACTTCAAAAACCTGCACAATAGTTCCCAAACCACAAATATAATATATATAATAGAAGTGCAAGCATGGTACATTTTGTTGCACAGTTTCAGCTCACAAATTTGAAAAACATCCTAACAAAGATCATAACAAACCAAATCAGTCAACAAGTCAATAAAAAAATTTGACAGCGTTTCCCACTGTCTTGGAATGCATGTAACATGGATGTTTCTAGTAAATGATTTTTATTCACAAGGATAGTATATTTCACTTTTCAGTATACCCCCTGCAAAACATCACAGTGTTTACATAAAAAATATGAATATCTGTATCATGATAGGAGATGGTGTTGACAAAAATCCATGATTATTCCTCTACATTTATAGCTATTCAAATTTAAGTATCGTTATCTTGGATTTCATCAGTGTTCCACGGGGACGCTCCACACAACCCCCCCCCCCCCAAAAAAAAAAATTGTGGACAAACCCGAGACGGGGACGTTTCCAAGACGCGGGGATGCCTGGAAAACGTCTTCCGCCGTTTCTCCGCCGTCCCCTTAACATTGCTCCCAAAAGGGGACTTCCAGGCATCTCTGAGACTCCCAGACGTCTCCAAGACTCCAAGGAAACTCCTGGGCATCCCCCACAAAAATGCATAAAAATAATGATTTTTTTCTCTTTTAAATTTAAAAATCAATAGTGAAAACTATTAAAACTTAAAAGCTTTTAAGTTAAATTTATTATTTGTTACCCTAAAAAGTAAAAAGTCAGACTTAGCATCATTTTTCTTTCAATCATCATCCTCTTAAGTAAATTTATTATGAAATTCAAATAATGAAACATCTAGTTCGCATTCCAATGTCTATTAAGTATATTTTCATTTTGATTTTCAATGTTCACTAGTTCAATGAAATCATTGCAATGTGTTTAAACTTTAAACTTTACTTATTCCTTAGGCTTCTACAATTATATATCTTTTTATAATTAATTTTTCAAGTACTATATGTATTTCAGCACTGCTCCCCCGCCGCTGTCACCCCACTGTGCCCCGGCCGCCCACAAACTTAGATCCCCCCATCCCTGCATCCCCGAAACGCATCCCCTCCCATCCCCGAAACCCCATGGAACACTGGATTTCATTTGTTAGGGTACAGAACTTTGTTCAGTTCCAGTTGACAGAAGTTGAACCCAAATTTTCTCTGTATTGTTTTATGTAAATATTACTGTGATTGGAATATAGCAATCTGGGTTTGATCATGATTTTATTTTAAAGAAAAAATAATAGGGAATATATACCAACACTGAACATAAACGTAGTTCAGACTGCAGACCATAAACATAATGCAATAATTAGGTTATCTTAGCATTATGAGTGTAAATTTGATACACATATTGACATTTTCCAACCCTGTAGAATCCAAATACCATATTGAAAAGCTCTGGGGCTTTGAGCAAGGTTTGGCTCTAAAATTGTGAACTTCGCCTTAGAAACATTTGAAGGCCAGCCTGAAACAGTACCCACCATGGATCACAAGCTAATATAATGATCAGTGAGCTTTTGATGGAAAGAATGAATGGTACTGCCCCAAAAGAACAAAAGTTGTGACAACCAACACCAGCCAATGCATCATAATCACGTAAGCTTCAATGCCTGTAAGGACTAACACAAATCAAAGTTACCACCCACCATTCATCTTCATCCAAGAGCCTGCGGATCATATAAGCCTCATAAGTAAAAGTAGCTATAGGGTCCACTCAAAAGCAGTCCTCCATGTAGCATGCAAGCATTAAGGGAAAAGGATGTCAAAGAAAGGGGATATCTAAAGGAGCAACTGCCATCAGATGCCTCACAAAGTATCATTACCATTGGCTTTCACAGGCAGATTTCCCACAATACCATATTATGCAGGATGGACAAAAAACCTTACAAACAAGTTGGCCTATAGGAGATAAAAATGGTTGCCAATGATTAACAAGCTGTGTGGATAATCTAGGAAAAGAATGAAGCAAAAATGTGATTCTTTGGCAAGCCATAGCAAGAAATTGTGAAATGGATTAGTTTGAAGGATGCTTATAGTTGGCAGTTTGAAGGTTTAGCTTGGAGTACAAGCAAGAAAAGGGATGTTTTTCAAATAATCCAAAGGTAGTTGCAAAACAAAGCAAGATCAGTTGCACGATTAATCATGGCAGATCATCCGTCACTACATTGCTCAAGCTTGCCTGAGAATGCCACCTCTTGGATGGGATGAAAATCATCACCATATGTGTCAGAATTGCAGTGCACATAATGCCCTTGCAAATTGTATAAATTGAGCCTTGTGCTCAATAGTTATGGTATTTTGACCATTTTTCTTTAGCTTTATTCTATATCTTTACCTACAAGGTATTCAGCCTAAGCAATTTTCTTTTGTAATAGCTTGGAGTGCAAATAAGAAGAGGGATGCTTTCCAGATCATCCACCACTACATTTCTCAAGCTTCTTTGAGAACACCACTATAGGATGGGATAAAAATTGTCAGCACATTTGGCAAAATCGCAGTCACAAGATGCACTTGTAAATTGTATATCTGTGCCTTGTGCTTGGTAGTGATGATATTTCAAGTATTTTTCTTTGAAATTACTCTTAATCTTTAGTTACTTGGTATTTAGCCCTAGCAGTTTTCCTTTGTAATAGCTCCTGGCCTTTGTGGCTAAATGCAATTTTGTATGTTTTGAAATGCTTGATAAAATGATTTGTAGCTTATGTGAGCTCTTAGCATATTATGTGTACATGTTCAATTTGATTGTAGTAGTTTTATCTCTTGAATTTTGTCAAACTGTGATAATTCAAAGTTATAATAAAGGATAATCCGTTCTGTGTTGTTTTATTTAGAGAATGTTTGAAAGGTCACATTGTCCTTACCACTGCAGCATTTTACTTTTGTTTTAGCATGGATTTCTTTTAAATGTCTCTTCCCTTTTCATCCTTAAGTATTAAGTAGCATCAAGCTAGGGGAACCAGCCTAAAAACGGATGTTGTTCTAGGGTTGGAACACCTATAACTTCCCATTATCCCATCCAACTGTGGCTGCAACCAAAGACAGTTGGAAGTGCAAACAAATCCATGATATCTCTTTCTCCTTTGTAAAACTCATTGTCTAAAATGATATCTCAGTTACAAACTAATGCTGTTAATTTGTGTGTAGCCTCCTCTAAGCATTATTTCATCAAGATATCTACTCCATTTCTTGTTTATCCTAAGAGATCTTTGCATAATGGAAGCAGAATAAGTCAAAGACAATATATCAACAGCCATGTTATCTTATTCCAATTTTGACCACTAATATAATACTATTCAATCATTCTAGAATAGTTCTCCACCAGTAACCACATGTCTTGCACCAATATAAGAGAAGGGAGAGATTTTTCATGGTCTGGAAGTGTAACTGCCAATGTGTGTATCTGGTATTTCTTCTAGAGCAACTCAAAATCATGTTGCTAGTTATGTCTATTCCATCAAACTTTTATGGTTCTTTTTTTTTTATTAAGGGGTAAATGCTTTTGACCCAGAGCTGTGAACTGGTGAGGTCACAAATGGGGGACCTCATCCCCAATTTAAACATTCAATAATTACACCCCAGTGGGGTTTGAACCTTGATAGCAAGAACAACAAAACAACAACTTAACCATCATACCATGGCACTATTGGCAAACTTTTATGGTTCTCAGTAAAACTTCATAAGATTAATTTTCTATTATGTCAGCCTAATACAAGATACTAAGAAGAAAATTCAAATTAATTTTATAAATTCCAATCTTGATTATTGTGTTGTCATGTCCCCTTTTCAGAAATAATTTATCTAGGAGACCCATAGCCTATTTTTATTTCCCATAGGCTAAGGGATAATAAATTTAGGGGAAATAAATTAATAATAATTTAAAGTGGTCAAATGACTTCATTTATAATTTTATAAAGAGGCAGCTTAAGTATTATTATTTTTCTTTAAAGTGGGCCAATATGTTATTTAAAAGTGTTGTCGAACACCTTTGGAGATGATTTTAAGTGGGAAAAGATAAGTTATAATTAAATAGGGAGAGTATAAAAGAAAAGTTGTAATAACCACCCCTTGATTGCTGTCAATTTTTTTCTTTTTAAATTTCATTAGACATTCAATATCCTCTTGAACAACCAAACAACTTCTTTCCAATTAGATGAGCTAGTTTCATAACCTTAACCACAACAAGGTTACTTTAATCTGTTAGGGATGGAAACCATTCAAGAAGAATTGAAAATATGAGCGCTTCGGGAAAGCACCTGTACCAAGCAACAGTCATTTTTTCAAAAAATAAGGCTTCTTTCAGCAATCTTGAGGGGCCCATGGTTCTGCATGCCGCAATCAAATTGGCAAAAGATCACATGCTTCTACATCTGGCTTTCTCTTCCGCCAACATTTCACTCGTCATCCAAGAAAACTTTTGAAGCGACAAAAACAAGAAGTTTTCGACATTTGTGAACCTCATTCTGAGTGTCACCCAAAAAGAAATCCAGTTACTTTTCCAAATGATATTCCCATAGTATTATCATTTCCAAATAATATTCTGTTATCCAAAGGTGTTCCCTTCAAACCACACTATCGGAAGCCGCCTCGACATTTTTACTCAGGCAAAAATCAGGTTAACCGGCAATGGAAGCAAAAGAGGTTTAGAATGATTAGATATCAAAGACTGCCTTCTTTCAATGGGAATCTCCTTTAGCTTCAAGGAAGAACGAACATAAGGGTATTATAAACATCACCTTCCCTAAAGAACTCCTTGATCTACAGATTCAAGACCTTTGTGGGAAAGCATTAATCTGGAAGTTCTGGAATTTTCTCCCCAATATAGAAATCTTGCGAGATTTGATTTTTGAAGAATGGGATGGGGCAAATCAAGTATTTTATCTAGATTAGGGCAAGGGTTTTTTTGTGGTGCTTTTTTCTTCAAAACTTTACAGAGATGAAGTTTTTAAGGTTAAGTTGTGGGGTCTTTGAGGGGTCTAGTTTATTAATTCAGCAATGGTCTCCAAATTTTAACCCTGCATCTTCTACGATCAAATTTATCCCTTTTTGGGTCCAACTACAGTCTATGCCTCTAGAGTATAGGGAGCCAAAAATTGTAGAGATCTTGGCAAATCAAATAGGGATTTTTTTAAAACGTGATTATGTTTTCTTTAGAAACACAGGACAATCAGTTAGGGATTGTGTCTTGCTTGATGCTACAAGGAAATACCAAAGAGCTTCACAGTAAATCTAAGAATGGGGTGTGGATTCAGAGCATTTTAGTAGAAACCCCTAAGAATGTTTGCACAAAATGTCACCATTTGGGACATTTTTCCAAGGTTTGTCAAGAGATACAAAATATCAAGGTTAAGTCTGATATATCTTTGCAAGTACAAGAGTCTCCTATGAAAAATTCAAAGGTTTTGTCTTTCTCAAAGCAAATAACAAAACCCATTTTGCAAGATGATAAGCTAGTTCAGATTCAAAGACATTCTTGCAAAATGGCTTTTCCAACGAATAAAACAGAATCTTATGCTCTGAAATTGTTTTCAAAACAAGGCCCCAAAGAGTTTTCAGTTGTTGTACCAAAATCTTTGTTGAAAAGATTATCTAGGCCACTGTTGGGTTTTGAACTTTTGGGCATTCTCTTCAACTATACTGCCCCTAATTGCCTTTTATCAACATGCATCAAATGGAGGAAATTGTTAGATCTCTAGTGACTGGCAATGTACGCCCAATAAAAGGTGATGAAAGTTCCTTTTCATGAATCCCATTGAGAAGCATGGGGATCAAGCTAATCATGCAAAACAATACGTGTAGTGCATGACAACCATCCAAACTTTTTGGAATAGAGTAGTTCTAATGAGCTAGAATAAATGGAATTTAAGAGTATGGTAGAGGAAGGCAATTTTGAAGGGTTGGCGGATAGTATAATCGGTAAGGTAGGTTTAAAATTAATTGAAGAAATTCCCAAACTCAAAGCTCTGAATCTACTGTCAAGAAAACACCTGGAATAAGAGGCAGAAAATCTCATTCAATGAGAATCTAGGAGGAGATAGCTGTTGGCATTCAGTCAACATTGGACTGTAGTGTTAATGTAGCTTCAATTAAGCAACCAAGACTGAGGAGAGCTTGTTGCACTCCTCGAATGTAATGAAAATAGTCTCTTGGAATGTTAGAGGCATCAACGCCTCTAACAAAAGAGCCCAAATGAAGCATCGGTTGGATGCTTGTGAAGTGGATATAGTGTTAATTCAAGAGTCTAAAATTGCAGATCACATGTTTCAATCCGTTATCAAAAAGTGGTCGAAATAGAAATCAAGTCACTCACTTGCTCAAGGAGCATCAGGGGGGTTACTTACTTTATGGAATGCAAAAATAGCTAGGATTGTTTCTGTTACAAATAAAACAAATTGGCAACTCATGAAAGTAACTCATTTTGAGTTAAGTTTTTGGCTTATAAATGTATATGGGCCATCTTCAACAGCTGGTAAGAAACTCCTATGGGACACATTAAAGCAGGCTTTGGATCAATTAGGGGAAAAGAAATTCATTCTAGCGGGTGATTTTAATGCAATTGTTTCTCTTCAAGAGAAGAAAGGGGGTATATCTCCTCCACAAAAGAAGATGGAAAACTTTAATTATTTCATTCAAGATAATGCTCTTTTTGACATCCAACCTGCTACAAGAAAGTTTACATGGACAAACAAATTGCAGAATGCCTTGACAGGTTTCTATCCTCTCCAAATTGGATAGTAGATGTTTACTCCTAAGTTACTGGATTCGTACCCACAGGCCTCGAACCAGGTTCGGGTGCGAACCCGGTACGGGTTCGCCTGTGGGTACGCGCTGGGCACGCACCCTGTGCGTACCCAGCGAGCACCTTGCCCAAAGGTACGCGGACCCGGGGGTACCAGCCGCATACCCGGGCGAACCATTGAGAACCCACGGTCCAGCACTTAAAAAGTGGGCCCAAAAGTGAAAAAAAAACAATTTTTTAATTTCTATTTTGCCTCTTAACCCTAAAACAACCCAATATGAGGCCTTTCAACACTAAAACATTTCATTTTTACCTCTCATTTTGCTCTCTCCATATTTTCTTTCCATCTTAGCATTTTGAAGGGAGGTGATTGCATTTGAAGGAGATCGATTGTGGAGTGGCAAATAGCTTCTACAAAGGAGATTTAAGTGTTCAAGGTATGCATTTAAACCCTATTCTTTAATCTTTTGATGAATTTTTTTAAGTTTCTTAGTTTTTGATGAATTTTTTCAAGTTTGTGAAGAAGTTTTTCAAATATATATATTTTTTTTCATTTTTTTTATAGATTGCAACAATGGCCAGTAGTCAAAGTTCAGTGGGTGGGGATGGAAGCCAAAAGTTCAAAATTGATAAAGGATCTCCTTTATGGAGACATACCACACGAATTTCACAAATTCCTGGAGGTGGGGGGTTTGTTTGGAAGTGTAATTTTTGCAATGTACAATATAATAGCTCCTACTACCGAGTGAAACTTCATTTTATGGGCCCTGGTGGTAAAGGGATTAATATGTGTGTGGGTCCAGATAAGAAGGGGTTTTCTGCTGTAGAAATAGCAGCATTTGTAAAAGAACAAGAAGATGCTGACAATTCGGTTGCAAGAGGAAAACAAACTAGTTATAGTTCCGGAAAGAAAAAAACAACATTACCCACTTCAGATAGTTAGGCCCTCTAGACATCCCTTCTTGTCTATACCCTCTACGGAAGAAGAAGATGAAGAACCAGAAACCACCACCCGCAAGAGAGGTCCATTAGAGAAGGCATTTAAAATGGAGGCAAGAGATATTGCTGAAGAAAAAATTGCACGTTGCCTCTATGCCAATGGTCTTCCATTCAACTTGGTGAGATCACCATATTGGAAGGACATGGTGTCAGCAATAAATAGTGCACCTCCTGATTTCACAAGTCCTGGGTATGAAAAGGTGCGTACCACCTTATTGCAAAAAGAGAAGAAATATGTAGAGGCCCAACTAAAACCAATTAGAGATTCTTGGGTTGAAACAGGTGTATCTATTGTTTCCGATGGATGGAAAGATTGCAAAAACCGTCCATTGATTAATGTTATTGCAGTGTCCCCCAAGGGGGCAATGTTTTTGAGGGCGGTTGACTGTGAAGGGGAAGTGAAAGATGCAGTGTTCATTTCCAGGATTCTCATTGACTCCATAGAGATGGTGGGTAGTGAAAATGTTGTCCAAGTAATTACGGACAATGCAAAAGTTTGCAGGGCTGCAGGTGCTTTGGTAGAGGCCAGATATGAGCACATCTTTTGGACACCGTGCACCGTACACTCCCTCAATTTGGTGATGCAAGCAATTGGCAACCAAATAGAGTGGGTGAAAGAAATATACCAGGAGTCTGAGGAGATCCAGATGTTTGTGACAAACCACCATATGTCACAAGCAATTTTCAGAACTTTTTCAACATTGGAATTGTTGAAGGTAAATTTTAAAATTTAATTTATTTAGTTTCATTTATCATTTATGTCATGTTTTACATAATTGAATAAAATAATTTTTTGCATTATTTACATATTTTAAATGTGTTATTAACTTACTATTAACATGTTCTTAGGTTGCCGAGACCCGGTTTGCATCTCACACAATTGTTCTGAGACGACTTGTGAAGGTGAAAGATGCATTGAGTCAAATGGTTATTAGCAACCAATGGGGTATATGGAAGCAATCAAATTCAGAGAGGGCCCAAAAAGTCAAGGCATTGATCTTGAATGACGATTGGTGGGATCGTGTGAATTATGTATTGGAATTCACCGAACCTATCATGTCTATGCTTCGGTTTGCTGATACAGATGAACCATGCTTGGGGGATGTCTATGATAGCATGGACACAATGTTGGAAAAAATAAAAATAGAAATACAAAAAAAAGAGAATGATCCTGAAGACACCTTGTACAAAAGGGTGGAAGCAATTGTTCTTCATCGTTGGAACAAGATGACAACTCCATTGCACCTCCTTGCATATGCCCTATCTCCGAGGTACTATACCACTGAAGTACTTTCTATCCCAGGGAGAATACCGCCATATAGAGATGCTGAAGTTGCTAATGGGTATAAGACGGCATTTAGTAGAATGTTCAGTGATCCAGAAGTGCATGCAAGTGTCATGAGAGAATTTGGAATGTTTGTCACAGGAAAATCAAAAAATCATACCGCTTCTGTTGCTAGAGACCAATACAAAATGGATGCTCTTACATGGTGGTACCTCCATGGTCAAGATTATATGTACCTCCAACCTCTTGCAATCAAGATCCTCTCACAAGTTTTTTTTTTTTTGCCACTTGTATTGTAAAATTTAACACTTAACATTCTTGAATTTATCTTGCATTTTTTTATTTTATTTTTAATTTTGTTGGTTTTCTCTCCAGGTTGCAAGCTCTTCTGCCGCTGAACGGAATTGGAGTACATACTCCTTTATCCACTCAGTGAAGCGTAACCGGTTGGCTGCAAAAAGAGCTGAAGACTTAGTGTATATTCATTCCAATTTGCGTCTTCTGTCACGTAAGGATCCTCAATACAGGCAGGGGGCAGCGAGGCTTTGGGATGTAGCACCCGAGTCTACTGACTTGGATGCAACCATTCAGGATCTTGCTAGAGCCACTATGGATGATGTGGGTGATATTGATGACATATCACATGGTGTTGGATCCGCTTTGGGTTCAAATGATGATGATTTTGAAGTTGAAACCACTCAAAATCCAAGTCATGATGATTCTGACAATCCTTTTGATGATTGATGAGCACATGAACAATGAACATTGAATCATGTTTCAATGTTTCATGAACTACATTTTGTAATTCAGTAATTTTATTTGAATATTTTTCAACTATCAATTGGCATTTAATATTTATCTTTGGCATTTGGCATTGATCAATGATCAAGTATCATACTATGAAATGATTTAGTTTTACAATTCTCTATATTTCTCTTATTTTTTTGTATTTATAATACATATATGTAGATTTATAATATATTAAATTATTAATATATATATATATACACACGTACCCATACGCACCCAAACCCCTAAAAAAATTTTGCCCGTACCCACGTACCGGGTTCTCGTACCCGAACCCGTCCCCAAACCCGAACCGGTAACTTAGGTTTACTCCTTATCATCAGGAATCTTGCCTTTATGTGGATCAGATCACTTTGCTATTTATTTGTGTATATCAGCAAAGTCAACTAAACCAAAGAATAAGTCCTTTAAATTTGCAGCGATGTGGTTTAGGTACCCTGATTTTCTTCAACTTCTTAATCAATGGTGGTTGAATGCCCCTTTTGTTAGAGGCTCAAGAATGTTTCAATTTTGCAGAAAACTTATGTACATTAAACATCACATAAAATCATGGAATGTACAAATTTTCAAAAAAAAATTGAGCAGAAAGAAAAGGTTTTTAAACAGTTATCAGATATTAATGATCATATACTTTCTCAAGGGATGGATGCAGCTGCGTTTGAACAATAGAAAATGTTACAAGCAGAATGGGCGGAATTGTTGTCAAGAGAAGAAGTTTATTGGAGACAAAAATCTCAAGAACTTTGGTTAAAAGAGGGGGATAGAAATACCAAATTTTTCCACATTTCTACTAAAATTAAAAGAGCCAAAAATTCCATTTCTTCAATTCAGGACAGTTTATCAGGGGTTTGTCTTACCAAAGGAGCAGATATTCAGAATGAAGGTATAAATTTTTTCTCAAACTTGTTAGCTGCTCCTATATCTCAATCTTGGCAGTCTGTTAGGGAAAGAGAGGAATTACTAGATGCCATACCAAAGTTGATTTGTAAGGAGGAAAATGACCAATTAATGAAACTGTTCACTCTAGAAGAAGCGAAATCTGTTGTTTTTTCTTTGCCACCTGATAAGGCTCCAGGCCCGGACGATTTCACAACTATCTTCTTTCAAAAGTGTTGGGAATTTATTGGAGCTGATCTTCTCAGGGCAATGGAAGAGTCTAAGAAATCAAGGACCATGTTAAAGCAATTTAATGTTACTCACTTAGCTATAATCCCAAAGGTTGGTCAATATCACTTTGTAATACTGTGTATAAGATATTTACAAAAGCAATATATCTTAGACTTCATTCTTTCATTTCTAAAATAATATCAAAGGAGCAAGGAGGTTTTGTTTCAGGGAAATAAATGGCTGAAGGGGCGCTGGTTGCACATGAGGTTTTGCACTCTATTCATTCCAATAATTTGTCCTCCATCATCATCAAATGTAATGTCCCTTACCTAGCCTTGCTCTTGAATTCGCTTGTTTTCCCTAGAATTTTGATTGTTGATTAGGTTTAGGGTTTCTTCTTTCCAAAAGGAATGTGTTTCTCTAACGAAATAATCCTAGATTGAAATCTGCATTCACCAATTTAATAACATTTCCACACACATATATATGTTAGCAATAATATCTAGATATCCAAAATATATTCATAATCATAGAGCAATTAATGAAGACATAAGAGGAGTGCCATAGGTGGAGCCCTAAAGCCCTTATGTAAAGCTCAAGAGGTTGTTCATCACAATCCTTCTTGCCCAGGGACCTAGTACCTGCATACTCCACTCATGGCAACACCTCGGAAGACACTCGTCCTATCAGGGGAGAGGAACCATAGAGTCCAAGTGGCCTAAGGCCTACCACCTTCTCTTGCCCAATCCCGTATCTTGGGCTTAAGGGGCATGTTGTGACCTTTTCACACATCGCCCCATTCAAAATGGGGACCCCTAATTTTTGCTCCATTCTGGTCTTTTGGCTTTGGTTTTTCTCTCTCTCTCTCTCTCTCTCTGTCTCTTTTCTCTGGTCTACCTTTCGGGGGATGTGTTCGTCATTGAGCTTAAATGCGAAATTTTGGCTAAGTCTGAAAATTAGGGTTTGTACTTTTCTGGTCAAATTGGAATCGAGTGGAGTGAATAAATTGAAAATTGAGCTTAATGTTGATGTCAGTATGCTTTCGGTAGACTCTCAACTAAATTTCATCAGATTCCGGCAACTTACTATCTTTAGTAAGCGTGCAATTTCAGGCAATCCTTCAGCACTTTCGAAGTTTTAACAGTCACACTGCATTTAGAGCACATCAAGTTGCTCGTGTGCAAAATTTGAGCTGAAATAGACAACTTACTATTTTTAGCAGTTCAGCTTCCAGGGCAAATTTCAAGGCTTGGATGCAGAGTTTTTCAGTGCATGTCTGAAGATTCCTTCTAGGTTTTTCGAGGCCTTCGCAACGGTATAGCATGCAAAATGATATGACAACTTTCAAAGTTCAGCCTCTTGAGGCTATTTTTAGGGTTTGCATGTCAGGGTTTTCTTTGCATGTCGGCATATTCTTTATGGGTTTTTCGAGAGCTTCGCGATGATGTGACATGCAAACAGAGATAATCACTCAATAAGGAACTTACTATTTTTAGCAGGTGGGTCCCGGCAGCCGCCTCCCAGCAATTTAGAATCACGAGCTGATCGCAATGCAACAGAAACGAAAACAAACGGAGACCATTTGATGTGCATGCAGAAAAAATTAGGGTTTCCAGCTTCGGGACCTGAAAAGAGGGGTAAAAAGTCAGAATTTTCGAAAACCGGTGTAAACCACCGCGATCAGCATCCTTCAAGCTATCTACTAGTAAAATTTGAAGTCAAATGGAGCACTTACTATTTATAGTAAGTCATTTTGGAAACGGGCTAAAAATAGTGAATCAGTTGCATGCGCCGATGTCAGCAGGCAGGTCACGTGGTGAGGAGCACATAATTCAAATTTCAAGTCAAACAGAGCTGTGGAAGTACCAGAAGCGAGCAGTTACTATAAATAGTAAATCACCTCCAGAAATATGCTATTTTTAGCAGGCCAACTCAGAACAACGGTGTCAACAGGTTGACAAAGTCTTGAAGATGCAGTGTTCAAAATTTCAAATCAATCTAATCTTCTGAAGTGTGAAAATCAAAGGACTTACTATTTATAGTAAGGCATGGAGAAATTGGCGAAGACAAAGAGAAAAATGGCTAAGTCTGAGACTTCATCCTGCACCACCAGGAAAATGCGCCTACTTCAGCTGGAGAGCAAGCCAAGCATGGAAATATTCCAAGTGTTCATCCACCTCCAGGGGTAAAATGCGCCCTCAAGGGATGAAGAAGTTTGAAAAAGTTTCTAAGTCATTGTCAAATCCACCTGCCACCTCCAAATGCGCCATCCTTGAGGAGTTGCTAAAATTTTTTCTAAGTGTTAATTTTCATCCTCCATCACATGTGAAATGCGCCCAGCTACAAGGGACATCAAGAAAAAATTCTAAGGCAAGAAATTTGTCCTCCTCCTAGGCCTAAATGCGCCCAAAAGCAGGCATGTGAGGACAAAAAAAGGAAGTCAAAGGGTCACTTGTTGAAGGCGTTACAAGTTTCATCCCTCATGCATGCTAATATGCGCCCACCTCCAAGCAAGACATGCAAAATATATTCTAAGTTAAATTTCATCCACCTCCCTATGCCAAATGCGCCCATCCCTCTCACCCCCTCAAATGCGCCAAGAAGAAGAGAAAGTCAAATGGGGGGCGTTGAAATAAAGTTTATCCTCTTGCCTATGAGATATGCGCCATATGAAGAGTGTGGAGTGAAAAGTGGTAAACAAGGTGGAATTGGAGAGTAAAATGTGCTAGGCGTGGGAATTTTAAAATGAAAATGTC
The DNA here is from genome assembly GCA_007258455.2 of Sequoia sempervirens. Lineage (NCBI taxonomy): Eukaryota > Viridiplantae > Streptophyta > Pinopsida > Cupressales > Cupressaceae > Sequoia > Sequoia sempervirens. The sequence continues at coordinate 158,186 of VDFB02259777.1, read as the reverse complement.
CCTCATAGAATATAAAATGCGCCTAAGGTGATGGTGATGAATAATGCTAGGCGTTGAAGTTAGAAATATCCTCTTCAAGTGTGAAGTGCGCCTAAGATGATGTAAGTGTTGCTAGGCGTTGGAAATGCTAAGCCTACAAGGATGAAGACAAATAAAATATGCTAGGCGTTAAAATCAAAGGCATCTTCTATGACATACAACACGTGCCCGAGGCAATTTTTTTTAAAAAAAAAAAAATTTGTGTTGAGTGAGTTGAGAGAAATATTTTCTCACCACAGGAGAAATGACTTGAAGATGGAGGAATAAATTTTTTTTTTTTGGGGCAAAATTTTCAAAGTGGTTCAAAAATTTTCTAAGGCAAAATATTTTCTTCCTTGGGAAAATTCGCCTAGACTTGGAGGTGGTAGGATTTTCCTAAACATGGATGAATTGCCAGAGATGAAGCTGGACAGTGCTAGCATTGCAGGTTGATAAAAAATTCAAGTCAGAGCAACAAAAAAATGTTCACAAGAATTGAAGAACGGGATTAAAATTGTTGAAAATATTTTTTTTAAAGGTTTAAAATTAAAGAAAATCAAATGAACCTGTTCGTTGTACACCCATGAGTTCGACGCATTCTGAAGAAAATTTTCTTCTGGGTATTGAAGATTGTCAACGAGGAATGGATTTTAGTGGCTCCTGCACTTTGCCAAGGCCTTCAGGATGGAGATTTTTGATCGGTGCTCAAATTATGAATTTTCCTAAGGGAAATTTTAAAATTTTCTAAGGCAAAGTGAAGAAAATGTGTTTTCAAGGTAAAATCCTCCGGACGATGAATTTGAAAGGAACTGCCTAGGTGAATTTGCTTAAATCCTTCGTGAAGATAGTCTTCTTGAGCCAGAGATGAATAAAATCAAAGTTGTCAGAGCTCCAGCAGGTGAAGTGAATTCCTTGAAGAAGATGCAGTAGAAGTTAACACCTTCAAAAGATGATCTTAAAAGTACATCTCTTAATAAGCCCTTGAGGAGGTTGAAATTTGGCTAAGGCATGGAGAATTTGAGGATGAAGTTGGCTAGTGAAGGCGATGAACGCTTAGAAGTTAGAGCGTGAAAATCTTGGTAAGTAAGTTGAATTTATATTGTGAAGTGTTATGATGCTCTTTTCCTTGCTTGTTTTGCAGGAGGAATGTCGAGACCAGGCGATGATGACTTAAAGTGATGAGGAAAGTGATCCAAGATGACACTTCAACCTCGAAGGAAGAAAAGTTGCAAGAAAATGGCTAACTGTTGAGACTTAGTATAACTCAAGTGACAAAAAAGAAGTTGAAGAACAGCGTCAAGAAGAAGATCGAGAACCATGTGAACGTGTCTACAAATGGGAATCTTCTAGAAGGATGGTGGACATTAATGACTCATTTATTACCCCTCTCCTCTGTGGCAGTTTTTAGGGCGAATCTTGTTTAGGGCTGAGGTGGTGCGATCCTGGCCATCCAGCCGATTGTAATATGAGCCGTCCGTTGGACTGGGCTATCTATAAAAGGGGGAGCCCCCTCATTTGTAATTCAGTAGAGGTAGAGTTTAGACGTCAGACTAGAGAGCAGAGCGGAGGTACTTTAGTTGTAATATCTTAGCATAGTAGTTTAGATTGAAAAGGAAGGAAAGTCTTCCCTTTGGATACTTTGTAAGAAGTTGTCATGTATGCTTTCATAATAAAAGAATTTTCATTGATGGTGATTTCTTCTTTGTTATGAGTAGTTGTTGAGGCTTCTTCGTCCTTCCAATTCAATGAGCATCTTGAAGTAGCTTAAAGTAAAGTAGATTTCATTTCATGCAAGTACTTAGTAATTGTGGAATGTGGTGCTCGATTTGAACAAGACTTCGCTTGTCCATACCACTAGCGGGCTCGCTGACAGTGGGTTCGCCTTGCGTGGTCAACTGGAACTTTGTGAAACTTAACTTCGATTATGATTTATATGTTGGCATGCGTCGTTGTGATGGTGTCTTCATGCTAAATCGTGATCTGAACATCTTAAGTCACTCCTCTGAAGATTGCACCAGTTCCGCGGAAGTTGTCCGAAGTGAGGCAAAACGGAGCTTGGTTGAAGTCTGTGAGAATTGATCGCCGTGTGCCACGCTTTAGAGTAGAATAGAATATTCTTATCCCTACACTCATTTAATTTCAGTTCATTTCCGGTTAGAATTAGGAAACTTGTGCTCACCTGCCAAATCATTTGAATTACATGAAAGCCCTTAGTCCGCTGTCTGCTGTCAACTGTTGAACAATTGTGTAAGTCCCCTTGAAATACTAGCAAATCACATCAAGCCAACTGAGGGTATTCTATTGCATTATCGGAACCTTGGAGTTGAAAAGCATGAACTCGCTCGCAATCTTAGCATGCTGAATACTTTGTTCAAGAGAGGATAGAGTATCCGTTGGGAAACTTTATTCTATGTTGGTGCGGTCTCAAAAACCACGTCAACAGGGCAGAGACCTAGGTGGGACCCCCATCTTTCTATAACCCAATCCCTAGTCAAGGGCCTAAGGGGCTGCAAAGCCCAATCCCTTGTCTAGGGCCTAAGGGGCTAAAAGTGGGATTTTTAGGCAATCCACTTCACCCATGTTCCATCCATCCTAATAGGTTTACAAGCACATAGTAGACAATCTTTAAACAATCAGATATATTTGCCTTCATCCAAGATTTATTTCATGCCTATAATCAAATATATTTTCATTTACCAATGGTTCTTTAAGTTCATCATTTCCTATGATAATTCTCATTATGCTAAGATTAAAGGAAGTCATTATATCAATAATCAAATTAACAATATCTAGTTCTTATATTTAGAAAATGCTAACTATTATTTCTAAGTGAATACATCACCTGAACTGTTGTGTCTTCCCATGATTCTTAATTCCTTAGTCGCCTTCCTTCAATCTTACATTTGATTGGTCATAAATATTAATCTATCCATTTTTATATTATGATCGTAATTACTTATAAGGCTCAATAATTGCTGCAAGCATCATTATTGCAATGATCGTGTATATATATATATAATTATTTCTAACTAATTTTAATCTTCCAATAATCACTTACTATAGCTATCTATCTATCTATCTATCTATCTATCTATATATATATATATATAAAACTTACTTCCCCAAATATATTCTTGACAATAACACTTAATCAAATAAATCTCCCATAGTTTATTTCATTTCCAATCTGCTGCTTTATGCAGATTTCTAATTCATTTTCCCTATGTCCTTCTTGCTACCTCTTTTCCTTATATTTATATCTCTATATGCCAAGGGATGCCTCCTTTATGAGGGGTACGTCCATTTGAATAGTTGTATCCTTTTGAAACCATGCGATGCCTTTTCTTTATCCTTTATTAACTAATCATTATGCTACCCTTCACATTAGATAATCCTTGCCCTTTAATTAATTGCTATTTATCTTTTTCCCTAAAATCCCATCGTATCCCTTCATTTATTGTATAAAATTTGACTAATATAATCTTAACTTTGCTTGCCTTGGTTATTTGTATTGATCGTTGATGTTGCTTTTAGGAATATATTGCTGCCTTTCTAATTAGTGATTATCATATATTTTAATCATTGTATGTAAATCAAATGTTTTTTTACCATATTTTTTTAACCACTGACTTAGAGTGATATCAATGTTGCACCGTAATATATATCCGTTGTTTTTATATGGTAATCATTGCTGCTGGTAAATATATATACGTATTTTGTATTACATTATATTTATATGTATATTTACATATTTCCATTTGTATAGTATATATTTATTTTGATATTGATTTTATATATTCTATTTAATATTTATTATATTATACTAATTATAATAATATTTATATTTGTCATTTGTTTATTTAGTCACATATTTCAGTACTATTTCTTTTATGATTTCTTTATTATTATTATAGTAATTACTAAAACAATATATGTTCATTTAATGACATGTATATTATAATATCTATTATATTTATAATCATAATTGTAATATTATTTTGGTAATCATAATTATAATGAGATTGCTAATATTTATATTTTGGTATTACAACATTAAATTTAATACTTATAATTATGATAATAAAACAGTTAATGTCTTTGACATGTATTTTGTTTATCTTGTTTTCTATGCTTCGTATTGCAATGCTACTATTTCGGGGGACATGACATCAAATTGGATATGATGAAGGCCTATGATAGGGTAGATTGGTCATTTTTTATTCTAGTCTTAAAGAAATTTGGTTTTGAGCATAAATGGTGCAAATGGATTTTATCATGCTTATCAAGAGCAAATTTTTTTGTAATTATCAATGGATCTCCAATAGGTTTTATCAGCTCAACTCAAGGGGTTCGACAATGTAATGTCCCCTTCCTAGCCTATTCAATAGTTGGTAGAGTTAGCCTAATCAGTCATTCCTGTAGGCTAAAAGAGTGTGGTTAGGGAACTTTGGTGACCGTTTATCCAACTTGATGTGGTTGGGAGTTGCATATTGCCCTTTTTTGGAGTTTTTTCGGAGTTTTCCCCCATACTTACTATTTTTGGTAAGTTAGTTTCGAGCACTGACGGAGCCAATTGTCATCTTGCTATTTTTAGTAATGTCGGTGAGAGCATTTGATATCCATATTTCAACGTTTATTTGGTTCAGTGCAATTATTTTATAATAACATAACGTTATTAAAGTTAAATTAAATATTTAACTTATTTTATATAGTTATTTTACTAAAGGGACCATGGGAGACATAAGGGGAAAATATAAAGTAAACAATGTTACAAGTTTATAACTTAAAGTTGGGCGCCTAGGGAGTCATAAGGGGGCCCTTTTAATTTAAAAAATAAAATCATTTTATTCCTCAAAGGGAGTTGTGGGGTTTTGAGAAGGCTAGAAAGAGGCATTTTGGGCTCATTCTTCTCTTTAAGCTGGATGGAATATTGAGTTTGTTCTTGTTTCTTCGAGGAGGTTATTCTTCTTAGGGTTTGTGAGGACGAAATTCCTTGCAAGCAACATTCTCTACGCTGTTGAGAGACACAATCTAGAGGATTCTTGGTGATTTCACTTTAGGAATCATAGTTGAGCTTCGTTTGCAGTCAGAGATTCGTAGTTTGAGCTTCATAGATACATTTCAAATTTGAAAGATCATCCTATTGAGCAGATTGGAGATCATTAGCAGCAGATTTGAGGAGCAATAGTGGCTCTCATGTTGGCCATACCATTTTCCAAAGTAGGTCGTACATTTTGAAAGGAGTTCGGAGTATTTGAAGGGAAGGCTATGGTTTTGGCAAAGTGTGTTGCTTCTTGGGAGGTCGCCTAGGGCTGGAGAGCATTGTGTTGGCAACATTTCTTCCATTGGAGGTGTTACTTGCAGTTGGCATCCATTTTCAGTGGGTTTCAAGGCATATGTTACTTGTGAGTTCATGATTTGTAACTCCCAATTTTTTTGGGTGTTGTTTTAAATAATAGGGGATGTTTTTATGAACTGGGTTGTTGATATTTTGTGAAAATATTGAATATCTAAGCTGATATAAAAATCTGGAATTTTCAGCTGTGTATTCCCTATGTAATGTTCAGTTTTTGAGTTGAAAAATTATTGCAATATCTTTTATTTTGCTGCATTATATTGTTGCATCAAACATTGCAAATATATCACAAAACATTCATCAAAACTAAAAATAAAAACAGACAAAAACATGGCAGCATATTATAGACAAGGAGATCCTTTGTCTCCATTTTTATTCATTATTCTTGTAGAGGCCTTAAGCAGATTTGTCCAAAGGGTTCATTCACAAGGTTTATGGCAAGGTATCTCTCTTCCATTCACCAATATTACAGCTACACATTCATTATTTGCTAATGATACAATATTATTTGGCAAGGCATCTTGTCAGAAGCTAAACAAATCAGACTAGTATTAGATAAATACTCAACTGCCTCAAGTCAAAAAGTGAATGCAAGTAAGTCCAAGATTTACATCTTTTAACACAAAAGCAGCTCTCAGAAGAAAAATAGTGAAACTTCTAGGCTTTCAACAAGCAAAGTTGCCTTGCAGGTATCTAGGTATACCATTTTTTTACAAGGGCCAACAAAGTATCATATTGGGGCAAAGTATTTCAAAGCATTCAGTCAAGAATTGCATCTTGGAAGGGAAGATGGCTTTCTCTTTCAAGATCTTAATGATAAAAGCAGTATTATCAGCTATTCCTGATTATTGCATGGCAGTACTAAAGGCCCCAAAATCCATCATTTGGGAAATTGAAAAGTTAATAAGAGGCTTCTTATGGAAAGGTAATATTGACAACACAAAGAAAATTCCATTTAATTCATTAGACAAGATTTGTTTTGAAAAAACTCAAAAGGAGCGCAGGAATTCACAATATGTCAGCAAAAAACTTGTCATTGGGAGCTAAATTAGTATGGCACATGTATGCAAAGCCACAGTCAAAATGGTGCAAAATCATGCAGGCTAAATATCTGGATAATCCATCTCCAAATAGGATACTTACTATATCAAATCCCCCACCAGGATCAGCAATGTGGAACTTTTTAATATCATGTAGAAAAGTGATTATCCCATACATAACTTGGAAAATTCACGATGGAGAAGAAGATTTATTTTAGAAGGATTTTTGGAATTGACATCCACTATTGAATTCACTTCAGGATTTTCAAATAGCTAAGGATACTATAACAGCAAGTTGGGGCAAAGGTGAAGGATTATTTTCAGAATACAAATGAACTAACGAGAAAAGTTAAATGGGAAGATTTCTCAAATTTCTCAATTCCAGTTGAACAAAAAAGTAGATTGGAGAACATCTTAAAGGATAGGATTGTATTTAAGTCAACTGCTCAAGATTGAATATTATGGGCTCCTTTGAAACCAAGAAGTTATACAGTTAAGCAAGGTTACAAGGCAATTACTAATAATGGTGAGCATACTGAACCTTAGAGGGCATTTTCTTTTTGTTGGAATGCAATGGTGCTCCCCAAAGCAAGTTGTTTTGCATGGCTAGCTCTAAAAAATAGGACTTTAACAAGTGATAGACTTTCTAAGCTTGGGATCTCTGATCCTTTCAAATGTGTACTTTGTGATGAAGCTTTTGAAGATACAAATCACCTATTCATTCATTGTCCTTTTGCACAAGCTTGTTGGTCATTCATTAAAGAGAAACTAAGTTGAATTCTCTCCCATGTCAAATACTCTTTGGGATTTATTTACAAGCTAGCCCATACTATATAAATCATCCCTTTTTGCAAGCATTTGGCAAGGACCGTGGTCATCTGGAACATATGGTGGGAGAGAAATAAACGCATCTTTAGAAAAGAAACATCAAACCTAGAGCAAATATTGGAAAAGTTAGATAAGTCTATATCAGAAGTAACTAATGCCTATGTACAGAAATCAAAGTATGTAGGATCAAGCTTTACAGATTGGGATGCAAACTTAATTAAGCATTGGAGCTATCTTGTTTTTCCTTTCACAAGACGTCATCACTAGTCTGCAAAAAAGAGAATTGATAGGAGCAAGACATCTTGGATACCACCTCTGTCAAGATACTTCAAATTAAATTTTGATGGGGCTGCGAGAGGTAATTCTAGTATTTCAAGGGCAAGGTTAGCAATTAGAGATTGCAAGGGAGTACTTATAGGAGCCAAATCAGTTCATCTTCCTTTTGGCACAAACAATATAGTTGAAGCACAAGCCCTTCTACATGGGCTAAAAATGGCCTTACAACTCAAGATCTCCAATCTTCAGATAAGAGACTCACTTGTCATAATAAATGTGTTGGTGTTTAAATTTGCACTTCTGGAATGTGAATTTGAAATGGACAACTATGCACAGATAAACTGCTCTTCAAATTAGGAGGGGAAGCTCCCTCTTGCTGATGGTGTTTAAGAAAGTAAACTAAAACTAAGTTGCCTATCTCTTTTATCAGCTAAGAGCACAAGGTTTATAAAACTCAAGTGTCGTAGCTGAGATTTTTTGATTTAGAACTTCAACTATGACTAACCTACGCTAAAGGCGTTTCTAATTTCTCAAGTAAACGTAGAGTAAGAGAAATTAGAAATGGACAAGGATTGATTCTTTGACAAAATACTTAGATAAACTCTCCTTCCAACACACATCTACTTACTTTCAATGCAATTTGAAATTAAAGATCATATAAGCATAACACAAATAACGAAAATCTGAGACATTATATCAGGGCAAAATAGGCTCAAGACTTTATTTCTCAAATCTCTGGAACAAAAGATTACACTAAACACTAAACACATGCACTGAACAATACTTACAGCTAAAGAGGCATGCAATTTGCTCTTACACAAAGTGAACAGACATTGAATAACAACATGCTGCATTACAGGCTCGCAATTTGCTATCACAATAACCATTAAAGAAAACTAATGAGCAAAGGCTCTTATTTATAGGCAAGCAGAGGAGTAGGGACCCCTAAAATCTCCTTGCTTTTACAATCTAGGGCTTGCTCAGTGTTGATGAGTGTTTTATCATCCACCAAACATCAGAATAAAAATGTCCAAAGACACTCTATCCTCTCTTGAAAAACCACCGCATAGGCGATTCCAAGGTTTCTTTAGTCGGGTCTCGACGTGTGGATAAGCTCAATGGTCGTTGTGATAATGCTGGTAATAAACAAGGGGACTTACGTAGAAAGTCTGCACAAGTTCGGGGACTTAGGAAATTTATCTTTGTAGGTTCTCAATTAGGACTTTCAATTGTGGATCTCAAAAAAATGGCAAAAAGAATAGGGTTTAGGAGAGTCTAGTCTAAGCCTAAGAACTCAAGAGACAGTAAGGACTCGGTGAAGAGAAATAAACCACATTTTGTTTCGCCTCCTGCAGGACAACATACGCAAAATGGGTGCAATCTTCAAGGGGTTTGTGAGAATAATTTTCACACCTCGAATGAGGTTGAAGTTAAGCTTCCACGTTTAAGAGCTCAGGCTAACTTTACAAATCGAATGCAAATCATCCATTCGAAAAAAGTATGAGCTACACTTCACCATTGAGTCAATACGATCAATCTCTCATTCAATTTAACAACTTTTCAAAGCAAATTCTACTTAATCTAACTTTAATTCTAATCTATGGCGGAAGGCAATATGTAACCTCGCTTACTATTCAACAATAAGAAGTGATTCAAGGCAAATCATGCTCAAGAGCTTTTATCATTCAAAATAGTCTCAATGCGACAATATACATAATCTGTCTCCACACTTACAAATGAGGGGGCGAGCTCAATTTATAGGCTCCCCAATTACAATTCAATGGCCAAGATTGATTTCAAATCAACGGCCGAGATTACAAAATAAAACCCTAATTAGGGTTTGTCACTTTCGACCAATGAGAAAATTTCACTCGAGGACACTTGTCCCTTTTGCTAAATATAAATCAACAATAAAATAGAAAGTTGTTGCATGTCGATTTGGAACAATTTGATTGGTTGGAAGATGACGAGGTGCCACCTCAGCGTGCTGGATGTCTTCCTTGGTTGCTTCGTTTTTCTTCCACGCACTTGCCTTAGAACATTTTCCCTGCCGATGACTATGTCTGTTGTGCTTGTTCCTTCCTAGCTTTGATCTCGGATTCCTTTTGAGACTTTGATTTCTTCTTCTCACTTGTACTAGAATCTTTGAGGTCTGGAAGTCTCCCCTTTGAGCAGGTGTCTGGACTTGAAGTTGGTTGCTTTGAAATTCCTCCTGCTTGAACTAGGTTGATGTTATTCCTTTGGATTTCCTCTCTAAATTCTCCAATTCGTGTTGAGAAATTGCCTAAGTATGGGGATCTATTTGGAACACTCTTCTTGTCACCATCTGATTCTGATTGGAAGTTTGTTTTTAATTCTTCAGAAGATGAAAATCCCTCAAGAAGTTGCCCTGATTGCTTTAATAGGTCTGGGATTGTAGATGAAATCCTTCCAAGACGTCTGGATATCCATTCAAGTGTCTTGAATTTGGAGAAGAATGACCCTGTGCTTTAGCCATGATAGAGGAAATTGGAATTTTCTCTGTGAAGTATTTCCCATACTTAGCCAAATTTTGGCTATTCACGTTCATTTTATACCACCTTCACACGGACTATTCAACATTTAGCCAAGGTTTTGGATGAACTTTGCCTGTGGATTTGCCTTCAATTCTGGATCTGGCTTGTGCTAAGGATTTTATTCATTTCTTCTTTATTTTCCTCTTCATCCTTCCTGTTTTCCGTCCAACACTTAGTGAATTCTTCTAGCCAATTTTCTCGTCCTCTCCTTGGGCGGACTTCATATGAGCTTGGACGTTTTCTCTCTCGGCCTAAGTCAGACTTCAAGCCACTTTGGACAAACATTTCTAGGGAGAAGTCGAACTTTATCATGCTTGTGCCATTTCTCAGTTGAGCAAAGTCGGATTTGCTAGTGGTTTTGCCATCTTTTTCCTTCACTCTATCTGGCTTGAAGCAGACTTGCCTCCATTCCATGCCTTTGCTTCTTCTTTGAAGACTCGCCTCGCGTCGTCATCCACCTGCAAGAAATAAAATAAACAAATTCAGATTTTCTCTCTCCTAAATTTTCACCACTCTCTCTCCTGAAGCCATGGTGAATTTAATTTTTCCCTTCGGATTTTATCTCTGGCCGGCACAAATTATTTTCCTCCAAAACATCTCCGGCAAACTTCATTTTGTCCAAGGCATTGAAAATAAAATATTAAAATATTTTAATTTATTCCAACCCGTTCGTCTTCGACCCATGGCTATTTCGATTTTCCTTTCATTTTTCTTGGCTAAGAGTGTATCTTCCAATTTTATCCTCAATTTCGTCTAGCCAAACCAAAATTTAAGCCATTCCGTCGAAAATTTCATTGCCAGATCCTTATTTTGCTTTGCCGAGGCGAGATTTTAAGCTTATTTTGCTCTGCCAAAGTCAAATATTTCCTCGCTCAGTCGAATTTTTATAGGCAAAATCCTCGTCCGGATGTCTTCATCGGGCAAATTTCTTTGACACTTAACAAATTCTCTTTCCTTCTGGCTAAAGGCGATCTTACCTTTCTCTTTGCCTTGGGCATTTTTCTTCGGCCAAAGTTGTCAATTTCTCAACATTTTCCACACTTAGGCAAATTTAATTCCTCTTCCTCTTTTGTGCTAGGCATACTTCGTTTTATTTCTTGCCACATCCTACTCTTCTTTAGCACATGTCCTTTCAAACTTGGCATTTGTCTTCTCGAAAGTGTCACAATACTTGGCCAACGTCTTCATTTCTCATCCCCTAGCCTCTTCACCTAGGCAAGTATTTCGAACTTTTTCTTGGACTTGGCATTGACACTTAGCCAAAAATCTTATCGTCTTAGGCGGACTTCCTTGACATTTTGGACGAAGATCATGGATGTCTTTAGTACCCTGCTAACTCTTTCCAAGCTTATGGCGGACTTTGTAAGTCTTTAGGACGAGCACCATGGGATATCCCTCTTTTCTAGAGCGAATTTCTTAGCTTCTAGCATTTGTTTCAACATTTTGCCTCTTTTGGAAAGGATCCTCCACCCTTCATACTTAGCAGATTTTCGAAATTCACTTTGCTGGGTACCAACACTTAGCAAAAATTTTGATTTCCCTTCATTTTACATGCCTAAGCGGACTTTGGAAGGGTCAAGGATGTCAAGGGCGGACTTTAAGACTCTTTTGGACATCCCTTTGTGCATGGCGGACTTTCAAGGGGTCAAGGACAAGGATGGCGGACTTTAGAGCTGTCAAGGATATGTCTTCCAGTATGTATGGCGGACTTCAGGACTCTTTTGGACGTCTCTCTTGGATGTCCCTCTTTTCTAGGGCGGATTTCCTTAACACTTTAGCATTTTATCCCTTTGGAAATATCACAACACTTAGCTAAAAATCAGTTTTTCATCCCCTTTAAGCTTTCATACTTAGTTGAATTTCGAAATTTCCTCCTTGCTGGGCATAAACACGTAGCAAAATTTTTAACTTTTCCCTCTTCTACATGCCTAGGCGGACCTTCCAAGCCTTTTGGACATGCCTCTTATGCTGGGCGGACTTTAGAGGGGTCAAGGATGAGCTGGGCGGACTTTGAATGACCTTAGGATATGCACCTTTGCTGCTGGGCGGATTTCAGAACCTTTTGGCACCTCCTTCTTGTGAATGGCGCACTTTTAAAGCTCTTAGCATTTGCCTTAATACTTTGTCCCTTGGAAATGTCATAATATTTGGCAGAAATTTTGATTTTCCATCTTTTTAGGCTTTTATACTTAGGCAAAATTTCGAAATTTTCATTGTTAGGCACCAAGACTTAGTGAAATTTTTGATTTTTTTGCTTCTCATGTGCCTAGGCGGACTTTCCAACCTCTTGGCATGTGCAAGGCGGACTTTGGAAGTGTCAGATTTGACTGAAACGGCAGTCGATCTTCGTCTCCCAGGCCTTCTAAGCACGATGGTGACGTTTACGCGCTGATTCAAGCATGGATTCTTGACTTGGCTCAGATGACTCTCGGCAAACTGACTTGAAACCCTCAAAATGATGACCTCATTGTAAAAAGACAAATGACATGCAACTGCAACACCGAGGCAAAAAGCGAATACAGGGGGTCCCCATTTGCAATGGGGCGATGTGTGAAATGGTCACAACACTCAGCAAGCAAGCTTTATTTCTAAATCTACAAAGAAGATAACATCTAACACCTAAGAAAGCAAGAAAAGCGGGAAACACCAACTATTACATTTATCTTCTTTCTCTTCTTCAAAGAATGGATAAGAATTGTTCCAAGAATAGAAAGAAGCGGAAAGAAAGCTTCTAGATGAAAGTTGTTTTAAATCTCAATGACATCCGCTAAAAAGCAAGAAATTGTGTCCCGGTTAGGTGCATCTATGCCCTCAATAGCAAGTTACACTTCTCTAAGATATCCTCTCCATCTGCAATTGATCTCAGGAAATCTTCAATCTCATTGGCCACTTTTTCAAACTTTTGCTGACATCATAGATATGTGACTTGGCAGAGTCTTATGTTTTTCTTTCATCCACTTTGCGCAATCTTCTTGTTGTATTTGTCCTTGTGCATCTCCCATATCCTTTCACATTCGCCCTTTGAGATAGTGACACTTTCAAGCCAAGGGGGAATTGAGAAGCATTTTTCGATCATGTCAGGTTTCAATCTGCAAATCAATCTGCCATCTACTGATTGGATCTCCCATGTCACTGGATTGTAATGCTTGATGCAAGCGATTACAAACTCAAGGCACTAAACTGAAATAGGAATAGACGCTAGAGTGTCCCAAGTTTCTGACTGTAGTGTTGCCTGCGCTCTCCAAAGCATGTAGATCAAACACCGGCTTGACGTGATGCAAGTCCGTCTCAACTGTTTTGATGAAGTCATGGTAGAGAGCCGATTTGGCCTTGAAATCATTGGGAGTGCATTCCATTTTGAAAACCTTGAAGAAATGACTGTAAACTCACCTAGGTTCAGACAAGTTTTGCACACTTTCTAATTTTAGCCTACTGATTTTTCTTCTTCAAACGGACAATTTTTTCGAAATTTTTCTAAGATATGGGTTTTGCTCAGAATTTTGTTGCAAGACAACCCAGATCGTCTGTTTTTTAAAATTTTGAATTTTGACTAAAAAAGTAGCAAACCCTAATTTCTTCAATTTTTTATCAAAAAAGCTGGCACCTGGGTTTTGTTTATAATACAATTTGGAATGAACCTAGTTGATCAGATTTGAAAAACACTGATGGTTGATGGAAAAAGCAGCCAACCCTAGAATTTGAAATTTTCTTGAAAAAAATTGAGATCTAGGTTTTCTTCAAAAGATTGTTTTGAGAGGACCCAGATGGTCGAAATTTGAAAACACTGAGGATTTCACTGACATGCAAATAAAAAGCAGCTGCTGCAACTTGATGAATTTCTCCAAAAATTCTTCAAAAGAACGAGTTGAGCAGACCTAGAAGGCTGAAAATTGAAATCTTTGATCTTCTCCTTCAAAAAATTGATGTTCTGAATGAAAAAGCACAAAAAAGAAAGGTCTTATGTTGCTGGTCTGAAAATTATTTTTGAAAATCAGCAACTCTGAGCTTTTGAATTTTGAAATATCACTTCAAATTTGCTGCTCCACTTTCTCCTTAGGACGCCTCTTGCAAGAATGATGAAAATTGCATGAAAGAGAGGTGTTAAATAGACTTAGGGTTTGAAATAGGTTTGCTTTCTTTTGCTTTAATCCTCAAAACCCTAAAATCAGCCTGTTCAATGAATTTAGACATTCTTTTCATCTTGCAATTTTAAAACTTTTGAAAATTTGGCTAAGGCATGACAAGTTGGGTGGCCTTCTTGGCTTGGGGTGCCTGAAATATTCCCCCTTAATTTTTTTCCCAAAATTAACATTCAAATCAGCAACCAAACACTGATTAGCGTTAGCTCCAAAATGTAAACCAGCAAAGAAGATAACTCTAACCAAGAATGTTCACCAAGATCCCAATGTGGGGGTGATAGCATATGGTCAGAGGATCGTTAGGCATAAACAGAGCTGAAAGTACAATTCATCTGTTGGTGCAGGCATCCACAAGTGGTGGGAATACTCCACTTATTCAGTGGGTGAGTTTACAACAATTATTAGGCGGCAAGCCAGCCTTTAAATCCACTCTTCCAGTTATTAACGTGGAGGGAATACTGTCCACACAACCACTTATAACGTGGGGGGAAATTACAAACAAGATATATGTTTATTCTAAAACTTAACCACTCAATTGTGGGAGTGTAAAACAGATATAAAATTGCAGCAAGTAAAGGAAGAGCTGTTAGTACTACTAACTAGCTTTACAAAGAATAAGAACAGCTGCAAATATAATAGATAATCTTCCAAAAACATTAAACAGTTAGAGTATCACTTCCTCTAACATTTACAATGATATAAGATGAAGAATTGAAGCTCAAACCAGCAAATACAATTATTTAATAAGTCTGATATAGAAACAATGTTAACAGAAAATCAGACCAGCAAACTGTACATCAATGAAATACTCATAACTCTTTCAAATTACCTCCGAATGAGCTGAAACGAAGTGCAATGACTCACTAGGAGGTTGGCGCCCAATTTGCAATGATAAAACAACATCTAAACTTAGCCATTAATTTATGCACAAATCCCAATGCTCTCCAAAAAGGTACGGCCTCTTTGCAAGGGCGATTTGTGCTTGATAAAATCTACAACTTGGAATTAAATTCTGATAACCTCCAAATATGGTCGCCTCTATCCTAGAAATGCAATGATCAAGTACCCAGAACCAAATAAAATTCATACTAAAAGCTGTATACAAAAATCACTTTCAGCCATGATAAACCAGCATCATGAAATCTGGAAAAATCTCACCAAAACTCCACAATAATGCTCAATACTTCTGGATGAAGCACACTCTCAGTCCACCACCTAGGGAACCATAGTTTCAGGCCCGAAGAGTAGAGTAAATTTGCTAAGCTATCCCTTAGCCGGATTCTGGATTCATTCCAACAACGTAACTTTGCTCTTCAAAAATATGCATAATCAGCTCATCATAAAACATCAATATATAGGCTTTAGTTGGCAAATGAAGCAACAAGAGACTCTTCAAATTCCAAGAAGTTGAATCACTTCAACTTCCAAGAGGGATGCCACCTTTTAGCAATTTACTTTTTGAAATATTAAAATATCATTCAACTTCCCCTTTAGGCATCCATTTCCATATTGCAACAATAAAGCATTTATTAAATAATTAAATGCTCACTTGACCCCTTAAAGTCCCTTTCTTTAAAACAACTTGAAGTCATCAAGCCTAGGCGTGGGGTACAACTTCAAGACATGAAAATTGACTAAGTTTGAAACTCAGTCCAAGGAGATAACCAAATACAATGCCCAAGTTGCAACTAATGAATTGCTAAAAATAGCAAACTGACAAATGCCAAACTAAACCAAGTTGATGATGATGCTTCTGCCAAAAATGAACTTACTAAAAATAGCAAATGCCAAAAATAGTAAGTTAACTTCAAAATCAATAGAAAGCCAAACTGACCAACCAAACTGAACTGCAACTGATTGAGCCGCTGCTAGAATAATACTGCCCAAAGATAGACTTACCAAAAATAGCAAACTGCTATAAATAGTAAGTTTGCAAAACCTCATCTATATGCCAACTGAGCAGTAAACAAAACTTACTAAAAATAGTAAGTGTTTCCAAATATCATTTGAGCACAAACCGGGCAGCCATCATGACTTGCTATAAATAGTAAGTGGCCGGAAAGGATGTCAGAATCAGATGCATATCACATCACCCTGGAGGTCTCTAAAAACCCAGAAAAACCTAGAAACCTTTTACATGCAAACCCTCGAAAAAGCATCTGAAAGAGGAAACCCTAATTTTCTGCTTCAGCTTAGCCTACGGATTTCCGGAAATAGGCTAAATCCAATTGAAGAGTGTAGGGCTAAAATGGGGACATTATAGCGCCAACTTCTCCCAGAGTTGGTTATTTTATGGAAATTTTCAACTTTTCACAATTTTGAAGCCTTTCTTTGATCTTGACTCCGACTTCCAGATTGATCCGATGAGTGAGTTGGATGATTTGTTGCGTAGCCTAACTGATTCTAAGGAGATCTCCTTGGAGGCACTTCTGGCTAAAAACTTCGTTTTTACCTTCAAATTCATGGGAGCCTATTTCCTCCAGGAGCTCTGAACCTTCACAATGTTAGCCATTTTTGCATGATTTTCAAGTTCTTCATTTCCCTTTGATCTTTTGATGAAATCTTGATTATGAGAGCTACACTAATCAAATTGACTGACCGTCAGTTCCGTTGGATAGCTCGATTGAATTTGACGAGGTGATCTTGGAGGTTGCATCTGCAAATTCTAACATTTCATGCTTCAAAACCTTGGGCGCCCTTTCTCTCCAAGGGCGCCCACCTTGACCAGACTTAGAAACTTTTATGTTTCTTCATCAATTCCTCTTCTACAGATGATCCTGTCAGATCTGAGGATCTGGGCGTTGGATTGATTGATGGTTGGGCTCGTTGCAGAGCTGAGGAGATTCTGAGAGGGGTCTTATGGGAGTCACTTTGTCAAAAAGTTGAATTTGAGGCACCAAAAGTTTGGGCCCCCCTAGGCACCTGGGGCACTGAACTTCACCAGAGTTGGCCATTTTTTTGTATTTTCTTCTCTACTTTTGACTTTGACTCTTGTCAGACCCTCTGTTCCACTTGCTGCATCTGGTGACTGCCAACTCCGATTGACGTGCTAGTGGTCTCTTTGGAAAGCCTGATCAATTCTAAAGAAGTCACGTTGGAGGTTTCACTGGCAAAATCATCCATTTGAGCACTTGAAAACTTGAGTGCCTTTCTCCTCTAGGGGCGCCCATTTGCTCCAGACTTAGAATATTTTATCTGATTTTCATCTTCAAATTTGAACCTTCATTTTATACCTTTAGCTCGATCTGGATTTGCCAGAGATTGGCCAGTCTGATGTTCTGGCGAAGACTTCCATTGCGAAGCTGACTGAATTCTGAAGAGATTGATCCCATCTGCAAACCCTAGCTGTTGAGTTAGGCCCCTCAAAAAGCTGGGCGCCCCTGGGTACTGTTGTGACCTTTTCACACATCGCCCCATTCAAAATGGGGACCCCCTTATTTTTGCTCCGTTCCGGTCTTTTGGCTTGGGTTTTCTTCTCTCTCTCGCTCTGTCTCTTTTCTGGTGTCCGTCTTTCGGGGGGTTGTGTCCGTCATTGAGCTTAAACGCGAAATATTGGCCAAGTCTAAAATTAGGGTTTCATCGTTTCTGGCCAATTCAAGGTCAAGTAAAGTGAGAAAATTGAAAATTGAACTTAATATTGTTGTCAGCAGACATCCAGCAGGTTTCCAGCCAAGTTTCATCAAATTCTGAGGTACTTACTATTTTTAGTAAGTCCGCAATTCGGCAATTTGTCGCAAGATTTTGAAATCTGAACATCAATCTTCAAGATCTCAGAGTGTACCGTGATCAGCTTGCATGCCAAATTTGAGCAAAACGAACGACTTTACTATTTTAGCAACCGGGCCTGCGGCTATTTCGTGCGCAGATGCAGAGTTTTTCTTGCATGTCCGTGATATTCCTTCCGGTTTTTCAAGACCTTCAACGGCGTAACATGCAAAACGCAGATGATCACTTTCGTGATCACCTTCTAAGGCTATTTCTTTTAGGGTTTGTATGTCTGGTTTCTTTTGCATGTCGTGATTCCCGGGATGGTTTTTCGAGAGCTTCGCTGATGGTGTGACATGCAAATGAGGATTCTCACCGCAAGGAACTTGCTATTTTTAGCGTGCGTCTGTACCGCTTCCCAGCTAGCTTCCGCCAGATCACGAGCCGATCGGGCAGCGTCGCTAAACGGAGCAACCAAGAGATCTTTTGATACGCGATACAATGCAAGTTAGGGTTTCCACCGAGCCTGCAAAAAATAGGCATCAAAGTCAAAATCTTCGGAACCGATGTGTTCATCAGCGATCACCGCTCTTCAAGCTATCTCGGCTGGTGAAATTTCAAGCTGTTCGAGCACTTACTATTTATAGTAAGTCAAATTGGAAACGTGCTAAAAATAGTAAATCAGCTGCATGCGTCAGTGTCAGCCAGCAAGTCACGTGGTGAGGATCGCCTCATTCAAATTTCACGTCGATCGGAGTTTGGGAGCTATCAGAATCAAGAGCTTACTATTTATAGTAAGCCACCTTCAAAAACAGGCTATAAATAGCAAGGTGACTAAAAGTGGCAGTGTCGACAAGTTGATAAAGGCATGAGGATGCTATGGTTTAAAATTTCAGGCCATTCTGAGCCTCAGAAGTCCAAATTCAGAGAACTTACTATAAATAGCAGGGCACGTAAGCTGGCAAGGATGATAAAAATTTGTCTAAGTCTGGAGTCTCGTCCAGCAGGCATATCAAAATGCGCCCAAGAAGGAAGAGGGAAAAGTGAAAAAGTTTCTAAGGCATGAAAAATCCGCCTCACCCCTCAAAATGCGCCCATCCTGCAGCAGGGGTAAAATGCGCCCAAAAGACAAGGTGGTCAAAGCAAAGTCAAACGTTTTCATCCACCAACAAGAGCAAAATGCGCCCAGATTACAAGCTTATCCTGTAGCAGGGGCAAAATGCGCCCAAAGTCATGCATGTGAAGACGAAATTTGGAAGCTGAAGAGTCACTCTTGAGGCGTTGGAAAAGTTCATCCACTAGACACATCAAAATGCGCTCAAGGGGAGAGAAAGTCAACAAGGTCAAAGAATCTCGTCCTCCTCACCCTCCTAGATGCGCCCAAATGAGCTCACATGAAGACGAAAACGGGAAGTTGAAAGGTCATCCTCCTCCTACAAGGAAATGCGCCCATGTTTGGAAGGTAAAAGGTGAATGAAGGTGGTAAGTAAGGTAAAAATGTTATCTAGGCGTGGTGAATTCAAGGTAAAATCCAAGGCGTTATCCTCCTCCATAGGCAAAATGCGCCCAAGGTGAGTGGGGCGTGATTTTTCTCCAAGTATGTAAGGCGCCTAAGGTGTTAGAAAATATTTGAAGGCGTTGAAGGTGATGTATTATTAGAAAATGCTAGGCGTTGGAAAATATTTGAAAGTGTGAGGAATTAAAATGAAGTGTGCGCCTAGGGAGTAAGGGAGTTATAAGGTGATTTTAAAAATCTTGAAGGAGTTGAAATATTTTTGAAGTGTGCTAGGCGCCTCAGGGAAGAAAATAAAATATTTGCTAAGTGTTGAAAATTCTCTAAGGCGTTGGACTTTTAATGAATATTTTCCAAGTGTGAAGTGATACGGGATGAAGTGAGAATAAAATGTACAAGGCGTGCCGGGAATGAATAAAATGTTCCAAATGAAGTTGATAGGAAATTCCTCTCCACTGGCAATAAAAATTTTTCTAAAGCAAGTTTTCAAAAATACAAGGATGATTTAAATATTTTCTAAGGCAAATTATTTTCTTCTTAGAAAATACGCCTAGAGCTCCAAGTTGATGAATTTTCTGAGACGAGCAACTCTTCTCAGTAATGAATTCAGAGACGATGATATTTCAAGTTCTTCAAATTTTTTCAAGAGGTCAGAGCAACACAGAGTGATCACAGGCGAAGAACGAGTTTAAAATGATGGAAATGATATTTTTCTAAGGTTCAAAATTCGAAAAATTAAATGAACCCGTTCGTTGGGTACCCATGGATTCGAGGTGTTCTAACGAAAATTTGCTTCTGGGTACTGGACATTCGTGATGATGAATGAATTTCTAAATCTTTCAAGCTTTGCCAACACTTTTTCAGTGAAGAATTTAATCAGTGCTTGAATTGCGAATTTTCCTAAGGGAAAATTTTAAATTTTCTAAGGCAAAAATGAATAAAATAAGTTTTCCGGATAAATTTTCTTCGAATGAGGAATCTGAAGGGAGTTGCCTAGGTAAGTTTGTTTAAATTCTTCGAAGATGAATTTTTCCAGAGCAGATGATGAAGTTAAAATTTTGAATTCAAGTGACAGAGCTCCGGCTGGTGGATTAAAAGAAGATGAATTAAATCAAATTTTCGAGAGCAAAATCCAGAACGCCAGTCAAAGTCAAGTTTCTAGAAGAATAATATTCCCGACGACTGGAGACAAGTGTCAGAAACATCAGAGAGGGAAAATTCGAATTCTTGAAGTGGAGTAGTGGAGTTTAATGGCACTGGCTAAAAATAACGTCTTCTAGAATTTGAATTCTTGCTATAAAATGGAGAAGCTTTTCACTCATTTTCACAACTGGAGTGGGCAAATTTGCTAAGTCTAAGTGAGCTTGAAGGGATTCGATTGTTGCTGAGAGGTATTTTGCTGAAGCTTGAGTTTGCTGAGAGTTGAAGAAGACGTCTTAAGTGTTTGAGGAGGTACGCCATTGCTAAAGATTATAAGTGCTTGAGGAGGTACGACTTTGCTAGTGGCTGAAATCTGATTCATTGAGGTAAGTACGCCGATTGCTAAGAATTTGGATTCAAACTTGCTTATCTTAATTGAGCTTAGTAAAGTAAAACGCCATTGCTGGAGTAGAATTGAAAGAGACGCCTTGTATTGAGTTGAAATGTTGAGAACTCAAAAATACGAAAGTGCTAGTTTGTGAGATTGCTAGTTGATAGTCTGAAGTGCAAAGTTAAGAAGTTCGCTATGTGCTGATTGCTGGTTTGAAGTGCAAGGATATAGAAGTTTAAAATTTGCTGATTGCTGATACGATGTAGTAGAAGTTCAATTTGTTGAGTGCTAATTGGGAAGTGAAGTCATCGGAGTTCACTTAGAAATCTGTTCTAAGTGTCGGAATTTGAACTTATTCAAGAGAAGAGGCTGAGGTTTGCAAACATGAAAGATATTGCAGCTTCTAGAATTCGACTGCAGCCCCTATCATGCCTTATTTTATTAAATTTAATTGCTGATGAAAGTTTATTATGTTGCAGATGG